>JADBJO010017095.1:30000-32500 GCA_016801955.1 Conus betulinus | reverse complement strand
TGTGCCGAAGCAGAAAGGGCTTTAATCAATCAATCTGACCATCAATCATCAATCTTACTTTGTTGCCCGCATGACAGAAAACGAGTGCTTATCGTGGGGAATCCGAAAATGGTGCATGAAATTAAAAAAAAAAAAGAAAAGTCACTGCCTATTAGGTAAAGGTAATTTGGTCATATTGACGACGACGACGACGACGACGACGACGACGATGATGATGATGATGATGATGATGATGATGATGATGATGATGATGATAAAGTGAGAAGACGAAGAAGGAGGAGGAGGAGGGGGAGGGGAGGGAGGAGGAAGGAGGAGGAGGAGGAGAAGAGGAGAAGAGAAGAAGAAGAAGAGAAGAGAGAGAGAGAGAGAGAGAGAGAGAGAGAGAGAGAGAGAGAGAGAGAGAGAGAGAGAGAGAGAGAGAAATCACGTTGTTTATATTCCAGCCGATCGCAGTCGGACAAATCAGGTTTGCCAAATGCTGAAGTCAGCTCTGAAACAGAGAGAAAAAAAAAAAAAAAGCATGCGTACAAGACATAAAAACAGATTTTCTGCAAGCACACCGGAATTTCTTTGAAGCTGATTTCGTTCTGAAATTCAGACATGACATCAGGTTGGTCACCTGTGAACAAGATTTTTCATGAAGTCTGCTTTTTACGTAAAGTGTTTTATGCCTGATATGATGTGAATCGCAACACTCTATCAGAACATGTTAATGGTATGTGGGGAGTATTACGGAGCTTCTTCATATTTTGACAGATGCCAGTGTATATAGAAGAAGAAGAAGAAGAGAAGAAGAAGAGAAGAAGAAAGAAAGAAGAAGAAGAAGAAGAACACCAGCCACAATAGTACAGTCACACATAATTAAGAATCAGCCGAGAGAGAGAGAGAGAGAGAGAGAGAGATCACGTTGTTTATATTCCAGCCGATCGCAGTGGGACAAATTAGGGTTACCACCTTGCCGAAGTCAACTCTGAAACAAATAAATCAAAAACAATAAAAATAAAAAAAGCATACGTACAAGACATAAAAAAACAGATTTTCTGCAAGCACACCGGAATTTCTTTGAAAGCTGATTTCTTTCTGAAATGAAAACATGACATCAGGTTGGACGCCAGTTAACAAGACTTTTCACGAAGTCTGCTTTTACGTGCAGTGTTTAAGTCTGATATCATGTAAGTCTCAACACTCTATAAGAGCATGGTTAATTGTATGTGGTACATGACAATGAATGCATTACGGAGCTTCTTCATATCTTGACAGATACGAGTGTGTAGAAAAGAAGAAGAAAGAAGAAGAAGAAGAAGAAGGAGGAGGAGAGGAGGAGGAGGAGGAGGAGGGAGGAGGAGGAGTGAATGAAGAAGAAGTCAGTAAGATAAACTGAGAGACATTAGGATTTAATATGTTTTGAAATATTCAAACAGATCAATCACTTTCAGCTTCGTTTTACGAATTTCATTTAACCTGTCAATACTTCCTCCCCATCGTTCAGATTAAGAAATCCAACAAACATGCAAATATTCCGTGACTGTATGAAACAAGCAAATATATACAGTCAAGAGGAAGTACTCTGTACACGGTGGGTACAAAGGAGGAATTGGTATCCATGGCATCGCAATGTATATTTGCATTAGAAATGGTTTGACAGCCAAACCTTACTAATTACACCCCCCCCCCCCCCCCAAAAAAAAAAAAAAAAAAAAAAAAAAAAAAAGCAAGTAATATTTTGGAGTCCAGACATCGAGTTGATGTAAATGTATTGACCCAGGCTTTTTATGCAGTATGCATGCTGATTTTCTTTTAAATAAGATTTCTGCTTGAAGAATGCCACATTGTTTTAAAAGAAAAATAATTGATATAACAACGAAATAAAAGATGGGAAAACAAACACAAGCAGAGCCGATGATATTTCATAACGAAGAAGAATGCCAGAATTGACAAAGCTTCTCTTTAGTTTCTTTGAGGGGAAAAAGTCAATGAAGAACAATACCATTAAAAAAAAGAAACCAGGAAAAAGAAGACGAGAATTAAAAAAAAAAAAAAAAAAAGAAAAAGTAAAAATGGATTACCGTCTTATTTCTCCTCCACACCTGTCTCCTGCGTTCTTTATGTGTCTGTGCTTGTGTTCGAGTAGCTTTGTTGTTTTTTCCCTGCACTGTTCTTGTCTTTCTTTCTCTTTCAAATAAAACAAACAACAAAAATTCCACACGTCTATCTGTACCCTGGTTACCGACTGTCCGCTCTAACTAAGAACTTGTTTTCTGCTCTGACCCTCTCTCTCTCTCTCTCTCTCTCTCTCGCTCTCTTTTTCTCTCTCTCTCTCTCTCTCTCTCCGCCCCATATCTCTCTCTGTCTCTGTCTCTGTCTCTCTCTTTTTCTCTCTCCCCCCTCCCTCCCCCCCCCTCTCTCTCTCTCTCTCTCTCCTCTCTCTCTCTCTCTCTCTCTGTCGTGTTTGTTTTTGTTTTCGTTTTGTTTACTTATGTTTTGTTTTGTTTGTTTCTTG
>JADBJO010017095.1:20000-25000 GCA_016801955.1 Conus betulinus | reverse complement strand
ACTCCAGGGTCTGGAAGGGTCATGGTTGGTCGTTGGAAAATTAGGATGGATAAGACACGAAGTTATCATACATAAAAGTACCCACACATGCACACATACATACATAATACATACATACATACATACATTACATACATACTACATACATACATACATACATACATGCATGCATGCAGCATGCATGCATGCATGCATGCATACATACATACATACATACACGCATACGCACATACATACATGCATACACACACATACACACATACATACATACATACATACATACATACATACATACATACATACATACTATGTACAACAATATATACAGGCACATGAATGCACACATGTAGACATTCATTCACAGGCACATGCATTTATATACACATAGATTGTCAGACAGAGAAAGAGAGAATAGTACGACGAACGAATGGCAGCTCTTGGAGTCAGTTCGCAGAGTTTGGAACTGAGCTAAACAAGAATTCTGGCAGTAGTAAAACTTCCTTGTACAAGACGGCAGGATCTGAAAAAGGTTACCCTGACAAATTAAAACCCTTGTTTTGCGGCAAAAAAAAAAAAAAAAAAAAAAACATAAAAAAACATACTTTCGACTGTCTCTCTATATCTCTCTCTCTGTCTCTCTCTCTCTCGCACTCTCTCTCTCTCTCTCCTCTCTCTCTATCTATCTCTCTCTCGCTCTCTCGCCGCTAGGAGCTTACCGTTTATTGATATATGGAATTATTTTTTCCCTCTGAATGTCTAATCTACTTAGTCATACCCCCTTTAAACACGTACATCTTGCATACATGCAGAGGCATTACAATTATTTTTTATTACAAAACTTCCCTCTCTCGCTCTCTCTCTCTCTCTCTCTCTCTCTCTCTCAGCTTATCTGTCTATCTACCTCTGACTGTGTCTATGTCTCAATTCTCTCTCTCTCTCTCTCTCTCTCTCTCTCTCTCTCTCTCTGTCTATCTCTCTCTCTCTCTCTTCAGATTGTCTGTCTATCTGTCTTTGTCTTTATGTCTGTTCTCAGTCTCTTTCTATGTCTCCTTCTATGGTATCTGTCTTTGTTTCTGTGTCTTTCTTTAACCAGTTACTATACTTGTCTTCCTGTCTCTATTTCTGTCTCTGTCTGTCTCTGTTTCTGTCCCTTTATCTATCTTCTTGCCTGTCTGTCTGTCTGTCTGTCTCTCCCCACTTTTTCACCCAACATCATCTTCCTTCCTCCACAAACAGACACACATTGTAAGCATGCCCCAAGTACATATTGACTTAGGAAACTGGTGTGGATTTGGAAGGCTGCACACCAGAACAGCCCCCATTAGTCCCTCCCAAACCCGTACCCTTTCCTCTCCTACCCTCTCTTCCCGCGAGGTATACCCTCCATCCTATCCCAAATCCCCAATGTCCTCCCTCGCTCTATCACCTCCGTCCTATCCCAATCCCCAATGTCCTCCTCGCTCTATCACCCTCCGTCCTATCCCAATCCCCAATGTCCTCCTCGCGCTCTACCACCTCCGTCCTATCCCAATCCCCAATGTCCTCCTCGCTCTATCACCTCCGTCCCTATCCCAATCCCCAATACCCTCCACACTCTACCACCTCCATCCTATCCAATCCCCAAGGCACTCCCACACTCCTACACACCTCCATCCTATCCCAATCCCAGTACCCCCCCCCCGCTCGCTCTACCACCTCCATCCTATCCCAATCCCCAATGCCCTCCTCGCTCTGTCACCTCCATTCCTATCCTAATCCCAGTACCCCCCCTCGCTCTACCACCTCCATCCTATCCCAATCCCAGTACCCCCCCCCCCCCACGCTTACCCACCTCCATCCTATCCCAATCCCCAGTACCCCCCCCTCGCTCTACCACCTCCATACTATATCACATCCCCAATGCCCTACACTCTATCACCTCCATCCTATCCCAATCCCCAATGCCCTCCTCGCTCTCCCACCTCCATCCTATCCAATCCCCAATAGCTCCACACTCTACCACCCTCCATACCTATCCCATCCCCAATGCCCTCCTCGCTCTACCACCTCCATCCTATCCCAATCCCAATGCCCTCCACACTCTACCACCTCCATCCTATCCCAATCCCCAATGCCCTCCTCGCTCTACCACCTCCATCCTATCCCAATCCCAGTACCCCCCCCCCCCCCCTCGCTCTACCACCCTCCCACTATCCCAATCCCAATACCAGCCCTCGCTCTGTCACCTCCATCCTATCCCAATCCCAATACCCTCCTCACTATCCCAATTCTAATACCACCTCCATCCTATCCCAATCCCCAATGCCCTCCTCGCTCTACCACCTCCATCCTCTATCCCAATCCCAGTACCCCCCCCCCCCCCCTCGCTCTACCACCTCCATCCTATCCCAATCCCAATGCCCTCCTCGCTCTGTCACCTCCATCCTATCCCAATCCCCAATGCCCTCCACGCTCTACCACCTCCATCCGTCCCAATCCCCAATGCCATTACGCTCTACCACCTCCATCCTGTCCCAATCCCCAATACCCTCCACACTCTACCACCTCCATCCTATCCCAATCCCCAATACCCTCCGCGCTCTATCACCTCCATCCTATCCTAATCCCAGTACCCCCCACGCTCTACCACCTCATCCTATCCCAATCCCAATGCCCTCCTCTCGCTCTATCACTCCGCCATCCTATCCTAATCCAGTACCCCCCCCTCGCTCTAAACCATCTCCATCCTATCCCAATCCCAATACCCTCCACACTCTACCACCTCCATCCGATCCCAATCCCCAAGACCCGCCACACTCCACCACCTCCATCCTATCCCAATCCCAGTACCACCCCACCCCCCCCCCCCACCCCCCCAGACGCTCTACCACCGCCCATCCTATCCCAATCCCAATGCCCTCCTCGCTCTATCACCTCCATCCGATCCTAATCCCAAAGACCCTCCACACTCTCGACCTCCCCTCCTATCCCATCCCAGTACCCCCCCCCCCCCCCCCCCCCCCCGCGCGACCACCTCCATCCGATCCCAATCCCAATGCCCCCAATCCTCGCTCTATCACCTCCAGTCCTATCCCAAGCCCAGTACCCTCCACACCTCTACCACCTCCATCCTATCCCAATCCCAATGCCCCTCCTCGCGCGAAGCACCCTCCAGCCTATCCGAATCCCCAATACCGCCACACTCTACCACCTCCATCCGATCCCAATCCCAGTACCCCCCCCCCCCCTCGCCCTCACCACCTCCATCCTATCCCCAATCCCAATGCCCCTCCTCGCGCTCTATCACCTCCATCCTATCCCAATCCCCAATGCCCTCCCCACACTCTACCACCTCCATCCTATCCCAATCCCAGTACCCCCCCCGCTCTACCACCTCCATCCTATCCCAATCCCAGTACCCCCCCTCGCTCTACCACCTCCATCCTATCCTAATCCCCAATGGCCCTCCTCACTCTATCACCTCCATCCTATCCCAATCCCCCATACCCTCCACACTCTACCACCTCCATCCTATCCCAATCCCCAATACCCTCCTCCCTCTGCCACCTCCATCCTATCCCAATCCCCAATACCCTCCTCACTCTACCACCTCCATCCTATCCCAATCCCCAATACCCTCCTCACTCTACCACATCCATCCTATCCCAATCCCCAATACCCTCCTCCCTCTGCCACCTCCATCCTATCCCAATCCCCAATACCCTCCTCACTCTACCACCTCCATCCTATCCCAATCCTCAATGCCCTCCACACTCTAACCACCTCCATCCTATCCCAATCCCAGTACCCTCCACACTCTACCACCTCCATCCTATCCCAATCCCCAACACCCTCCACACTCTACCACCTCCATCCTATCCCAATCCTCAATGCCTTCCACACTCTACCACCTCCGTCCTTCCATGAGTACCCAGGGAACATTGATTCCTGGGCCTGTGAGTGTAGTCTGCCTTGTAGCTATCTGATGGAAAGCCATGGAATGGATGGAGTCTGTGGATTCATTGAGTGACTTCGTGTCTTCCTTCTGTCTGTCTCTCTGAAACGTGGCAGCATTTACCGTTCGTAATTACTGCACGAATGATAATGTGCACTATTTTTGCTTTATTGTTGAGAAAAAAAAACAACAACACTAAAAATAGTGGAGGGGAATTAATTACTTAGGCAAGTGTGAGAGATTATTAAGGAAAGTCTATAACAAATATTCCACAGAAACTTGAGTCACAGCAGCAGAGCTGCTTCAAAAAAAAACGCTAAGAAGAAATGGGGTTTCATGATTAACTATTGATTAAATATTGAAAGGACCTACAATCAAAACCATTTTGTTCGATTCTTAGAAATCCAGAGGGGGGGCGAATTAATCAAGTAAGCGTGACAGACTGAAGGGAAGAACATAATAGATATTCCACGCTAATTTTGGGCCACTGCTGCAGACTTCCTTCCAGCGACTTTCTTTGATTGGGTGGGATTTTTTTTTTTAATGGAGGGAAGGATATATTACGCAAAAAAAGGACTTTTGGAAGAAAAAAAGAAACGTTCTTGTAGTCTGGAAATCGAGTCAAAAGAGAAGTCGGGCAGGGGGGGGCAGGGAAATTCGTGGCAGGGGGCATAAGAGGTCACAGGATTTGCCAAAGGTTGTTCCTGACAAATTTCGTCTGCTTTGGGGAAAATATTCAGCGTGTTTTATTGACATTTTTTTTTGTCTCTCAAAAAATATACTAATCCATTTAGTTGTTTTCCCTTCCAAACACGTAGCTCTATTGTATAGGCTGGTGGCCATAGAATCAATTACTGAACTCTCTATCTCTATCTCTCTCTCTCTCTCTCTCTCTCTCTCTCTCTCTCTCTCTCTCTCTCTCTCTCTCTCTCTATCTCTCTCTCTCTCTCTTGTTGTTTTTTCTCTGTGTATGTTTTGTTAGGAAACCGAATCTTCTTTTTTGTCTGAAAATTTACTGATCCATTTTGTTGTTGTTGTTGTTGTTGTTGTTTTTTTCTCTCCAATA
>JADBJO010017094.1:30000-38642 GCA_016801955.1 Conus betulinus | reverse complement strand
GGCATGCACAGGGCATTTCATTAACATGTGAAGCGACATAATTGCTCCCTGGCATATGCCATTGTATGATGGCTTCTGGATGTGACACGACAGAACTTCCATGGGAGCGTTCTCCTGGGTGTTCCAGCCCATACTGCATGACTGCAGAGCCCACCAGCAAAAAAACGTCACTGTCAAGCAACTGCTGAGGGCTGGTACACCCATGGGAACGCTCTCGTGGAGTTTCTGTTGTATCACATTCGGGGGCTATCATACAATGCCATCTGCCAGGGAGCAATCATGTCCCTTCAAGTGTTAATGGAATGTCCTGTGCGTGCCTGCACTCTATGTGAACACAGCGCAGGCTTCCAAGGGTGGTGCAGGATTGCTCCCAGCTGGTTTGTTCAGTGGTTGAGGACAGTACTTCTCCGGGTCCTACCCACACCTTCGGGTATATTTTTTTTCAGAGAGAAGCATAACTGTAAACAACAGCTTTAAAAGGATATACTGTGAATCATAGATGACTTTTTCTTAAAATGCTTCTGTGAAATATTTCTTCATAAATGTTGAATATGATGATAAACATGGAAGAAAGCATTTGCTTTCACGGTGAAACACGTACATGTCTGTACCTCCAGTCTAATTCTGCTTGAGGTATCCACACACTAAAACACATTCAGACCAGAGGCACATGGAACAAATATGGGACTCTTCTTTTAATGGTTTATGTTCCCTTCCACACATTTCAAGATTTCCTTGACTATTCAAAGTTAAGTATTTATGAAGAGTCCATAACGGATCTACCACAGCTTAAAGTATCTACCCCTCTTCGTCCAACATCCCTCTGGTTCCCTACTCTTGATAGTTGTTTAGAGTTAGAACTGCTTTGGTAGTTGTTGCCCCTGATTTTGATGAGGGCGCTGCAAGATAACTAAACATGGCATGAGACTCAGGCTCAGGCTTTTGGAATAAATTGTATTCTTTTTAAGCTTGGCCTGCAAGTGGTCTATGCTGCAAGTGAGAGCTGTTTAGTGCCTGAGATCCACACAGACACAAATGTAAACACACAACTTAAAAAGCAACAGCCATGACAATAGACCAAATGTAACAATAGCATAAAATCACAGAAGATCGATATTCCTACTGAAAAATATTTTAACCGATACATAACACAACAACACTTCATAGTTTTTCTGTCTCCACTGTCATTATTAAATTTTCCTTATTGACCAAATAATTTCATCTCCAAAATCAACAGCAAAAACATGTTTATCAATGGAGGGTCTTATCCAGAGGAAAGTCTGGCGCTTGACAGCTGAAAAATGACAGATACTCACATCCTTACGAGCAAGTTTTGCCGCCAAGTTCAGCGGGGTCAACCCCGACGATTAGTGATCTCCAGTCGACCTCCGTTTTCAAAAATGAGGTCAAACATATCCTGCACAGTCACATGATCGTATAGAGCTCACCCAGGCTGATCTGCAAACTTGTTAATTTGTATACTCATTCATCAATGAACTGTGAGCAAATTTAAAATGAATGTCAAATTAACAAACACACAGTCATTCACGTTAAATTCATTCACAATTTGGTTATTGATTTTATTTCTATATGCACTGGAATCTTAACCCTTGGCCGCCCCGTCACGGATATTTCCGTGACAGTTCCGTGTGCAAAAATCTGCCATCAGCACGGAAAAATCCGTGATCGTTCATTGCGCTGACAGAGGGAGGACTTCTTGCAAAGCTGCCATGGCCACACGCCGCAAGTTGGAATGTTTGCACTAAAACACACAATAATAATCCATGTACGCGTGTTGAGGCCTGCCATGAATTTGAGCCACCCTACTGGTGATTGATGAGAAGACAACTCCCCGCCATCTGTTTCCCTTGTCTGGGGGGGGGGGGGGGGGGGGGGGGGGGGGGGGGGGGGGGGAATTTCACCCGATGAAACCACAGTTTTCAAATACATGACCTTCCCCTTGGTTGACGTCACATTTCGGGCCTTTGCACTCACCCGTGACCCTATCTTTGCGCCAGCTCGGAGCGCCCAAATAGTCCCAGTCCTTTGATTTTCAATCTGTCTGCGTGGAACCACCTGGCTTGTACCCTTACGGCCATGTGCAAGAAAATGAGGAGAATCAATTGTCAGGCACGATAAAAATTCTCAAAATTATCTAGCTGCGCCGGTCTATAAATACACGAGTCCTTAGGCAATTCATTTTTGGTGTGCAACCTCTGCAAACCGCTAAGTACCGGAAGACAGAAGTGGCTATAATAATGATTGTTCCCCATGCTAACGGCTGGTTAAAGTTATCAGGTTCATCATTTCGTTTTTGCTTGTTAACGAACAGTTTAACTGAGTCAAATTAGTGAAAAAAAAATATTGTGAAATATGCGTGTTTTGAGGTCATAGCCATGATTTTCAAACAGTGGTAAACATCAGCCCTTTTGTTGTTGTACAAACCGTTGTTACTTGCTGAGTGTGAAAATTCGTAACTATGACCTTTGAACTTCTGCGATATTCCATAGACTCTCATCGATCTGCCTGAATGTTACGTGTGGGACAGACAGTGGAGGGGGGGGGGGGGGGGGGGGGGGGGTACAGGCGGGAGTGGGTAGGGAGGAAAAGGTGCGAAGGCCCGAAGAGTGTGTGCACGAAAAACTGACTCCATGAAA
This sequence comes from Conus betulinus, assembly GCA_016801955.1. Classification (NCBI taxonomy): domain Eukaryota; kingdom Metazoa; phylum Mollusca; class Gastropoda; order Neogastropoda; family Conidae; genus Conus; species Conus betulinus. Next base: position 35,985 of record JADBJO010017094.1, on the reverse strand, counting down.
TAGAGAGGGGGGGGGGGGGGGGGGGGGGGGGGGGGAAGGGGCCGGGGTGGGGGAAAAAGGGGGGTAGGGGTGTGGAGGGGAGGGGAAGGGGGGCACAACAGGGGAGTGAATGACCGCCCGTGTATGGTGCTTGTAGAGTTGCCGACATCAAAGAGGGGTGGTGGGAGGTGGAGGGGAAGGGAGTGGGCTGGGGTGTGTGTGTGTGTGTGTGTGTGTGTGTGTGTGTGTGGTGACAAATACGGCCGAGGAGCGCCGGTCAGTGACAAGGTGGGAGTGTTAATGGTCCGTTGATGGAAAAGACATTATCATCAGCGATCCGTTACAGACACCACGTTGACATTAGCATCAGCGATCCGTTACAGACACCATGTTGACATCATCAGCGATCCGTTACAGACACCATGTTGACATTATCATCAGCGATCCGTTACAGACACCATCTTTGACATTATCATCAGCGATCCGTTACAGACACCATCTTGACATTATCATCAGCGATCCGTTACAGACACCATGTTGACATTATCATCATCAGCGATCCGTTACAGACACCATGTTGACATTAGCATCAGCGATCCGTTACAGACACCATGTTGACATTATCATCAGCGATCCGTTACAGACACCATGTTGACATCATCATCATCAGCGATCCGTTACAGACACCATGTTGACATCATCATCAGCGATCCGTTACAGACACCATGTTGACATCATCAGCGATCCGTTACAGACACCATGTTGACATTATTATCATCAGCGATCCGTTACAGACAGACACCATGTTGACATCATCATCAGCGATCCGTCCGTTACAGACACCATGTTGACATCATCAGCGCGATCCGTTACAGACACCATGTTGACATCATCAGCGATGCCGTTACAGACACCATGTTGACATTAGCATCAGCGATCCGTTACAGACACCATGTTGACATCATCAGCGATCCGTTACAGACACCATGTTGACATTAGCATCAGCGATCCGTTACAGACACCATGTTGACATCATCAGCGATCCGTCACAGACACCATGTTGACATCATCAGCGATCCCGTTACAGACACCATGTTGACATCATCAGCGTGCCGTTACAGACACCATGTTGACATTATCATCAGCGATCCGTTACAGACACCATGTTGACATCATCAGCGATCCGTTACAGACACCATGTTGACATTATCATCAGCGATCCGTTACAGACACCATGTTGACATTATCATCAGCGATCCGTTACAGACACCATGTTGACATTATCATCAGCGATGTTACCGTTACAGACACCCATGTGACATTAGCATCAGCGATCCGTTACAGACACACCATGTTGACATAATCAGCGTCCGTTACAGACACCATGTTGACATTATCATCAGCGTGCCGTTACAGACACCATGTTGACATTATCATCAGCGATCCGTTACAGACACCATGTTGACATCATCAGTTACAGACACCATGTTGACAGACATCAGCGATGTTACAGACACCATGTTGACATCATCAGCGTGCCGTTACAGACACCATGTTGACATTATCATCAGCGATCCGTTACAGACACCATGTTGACCATGTTGACATTATCATCAGCGATCCGTTACAGACACCATGTTGACATTATCATCAGCGATCCGTTACAGACACCATGTTGACATTATCATCAGCGATCCGTTACAGACACCATGTTGATTATCATCAGCGTTGCCGTTACAGACACACATGTTGACATTATCATCAGCGATCCGTTACAGACACCATGTTGACATTCATCAGCATTAGCATCAGCGATCCGTTACAGACACCATGTTGACATTAGCATCAGCGATCCGTTACAGACACCATGTTGACATTAGCATCAGCGATGCCGTTACAGACACCATGTTGACATTAGCATCAGCGATCCGTTACAGACACCATGTTGACATTATCATCAGCGATCCGTACAGACACCATGTTGACATTATCATCAGCGATCCGTTACAGACACCATGTTGACATCATCAGCGACATTATCCGTTACAGACACCATGTTGACATTAGCATCAGCGTGCCGTTACAGACACCATGTTGACATTAGCATCAGCGATCCGTTACAGACACCATGTTGACATTATCATCAGCGATCCGTTACAGACACCATGTTGACATTAGCATCAGCGATCCGTCACAGACACCATGTTGACATTAGCATCAGCGTGCCGTTTTACAGACACCATGTTGACATTATCATCAGCGATCCGTTACAGACACCATGTTGACATTATCATCAGCGATCCGTTACAGACACCATGTTGACATTATCATCAGCGATCCGTTACAGACACCATGTTGACATTAGCATCAGCGATCCGTTACAGACACCATGTTGACATTATCATCAGCGTGCCGTTACAGACACCATGTTGACATTAGCATCAGCGATCCGTTACAGACACCAGATTACATCACAGACACCATGTTGACATTATCATCAGCGTGCCGTTACAGACACCATGTTGACATTATCATCAGCGATCCGTTACAGACACCATGTTGACATTATCATCAGCGATCCGTTACAGACACCATGTTGACATTATCATCAGCGATCCGTTACAGACACCATGTTGACATTATCATCAGCGATCCGTTACAGACACCATGTTGACACATGTACATTATCATCAGCGATCCGTTACAGACACCATGTTGACATGTTGACATCAGCAGCGATCCGTTACAGACACCATGTTGACATTAGCATCAGCGATCCAGCGATCCGTTACAGACACCATGTTGATCATCAGCGATCCGTTACAGACACCATGTTGACATCATCAGCATGCCCGTTACAGACACCATGTTGACATAGCATCAGCGTGCCGTTACAGACACCATGTTGACATTATCATCATCGAGCGATCCATTAGCATCAGTTACAGACAGACACCATGTTGACATTAGCATCAGCGATCCGTTACAGACACCACAGACACCATGTTGACATTAGCATCAGCGATCCGTTACAGACACCATGTTGACATCAGCGATCCGTTACAGACAGCGATCCGTTACAGACACCATGTTGACATTATCATCAGCGATCCGTTACAGACACCATGTTGACATTATCATCAGCGATCCGTTACAGACACCATGTTGACATCATCAGCGATCCGTTACACACCATGACACAGCGATGTTGACACCATGTTGACATTATCATCAGCGATCCGTTACAGACACCATGTTGACATTAGCATCAGCGATCCGTTACAGACACCATGTTGATGTTGACATATCATCAGCGATCCGTTACAGACACCATGTTGACATTAGCATCAGCGATCCGTTACAGACACCATGTTGACATTATCATCAGCGATCCGTTACAGACACCATGTTGACATCATCAGCGATCCGTTACAGACACCATGTTGACATTATCATCAGCGATCCGTTACAGACACCATGTTGACACATCAGCGATCAGACACAGCGATCAGCGTTACAGACACCATGTTGACATTATCATCAGCGATCCGTTACAGACACCATGTTGACATTATCATCAGCGATCCGTTACAGACACCATGTTGACATTATCATCAGCGATCCGTTACAGACACCATGTTGACATTATCATCAGCGATCCGTTACAGACACCATGTTGATTATCATCAGCGATCCGTTACAGACACCATGTTGACATCATCATCAGCGATCCGTTACAGACACCATGTTGACATTATCATCAGCGATCCGTTACAGACACCATGTTGACATTAGCATCAGCGATCCGTCACAGACACCATGTTGACATCATCAGCGATCCGTTACAGACACCATGTTGACATTATCATCAGCGATCCGTTACAGACACCATGTTGACATTATCATCAGCGATCCGTTACAGACACCATGTTGACATTATCATCAGCGATCCGTTACAGACACCATGTTGACATTATCATCAGCGATCCGTTCCGTTACAGACACCATGTTGACATCAGCGATCCGTTATCATCATCAGCGATCCGTTACAGACACCATGTTGACATTATCATCAGCGATCCGTTACAGACACCATGTTGACATTATCATCAGCGATCCGTCACAGACACCATGTTGACATTATCATCAGCGATCCGTTACAGACACCATGTTGACATTATCAGCGATCCGTCAGCGATCATCAGCGATCCGTTACAGACACCATGTTGACATTATCATCAGCGATCCGTTACAGACACCATGTTGACATTATCATCAGCGATCCGTTACAGACACCATGTTGACATTATCATCAGCGATCCGTTACAGACACCATGTTGACATCATCAGCGATCCGTTACAGACACCATGTTGACATCAGCATCAGCGATCCGTCACAGACACCATGTTGACATCATCAGCGATCCGTGCCGTTGACATTAGACACGATGTTGACATGTTGACATCATCAGCGATCCGTTACAGACACCATGTTGACATCATCAGCGAGCGATCCGTTACAGATCACCATGTTGACATCATCAGCGATCCGTTACAGACACCATGTTGACATTATCATCAGCGATCCGTTACAGACACCATGTTGACATTATCATCAGCGATCCGTTACAGACACCATGTTGACATTATCATCAGCGATCCGTTACAGACACCATGTTGACATTACAGACATCAGCGATCCGTTACAGACACCATGTTGACATCATCAGCGATCCGTTACAGACACCATGTTGACATCAGCGATCATGTTGTTGACATCATCAGCGATCCGTTACAGACATTATCATGTTGACATTGTCATCAGCGATCCGTTACAGACACCATGTTGACATTATCATCAGCGATCCGTTACAGACACCATGTTGACATTAGCATCAGCGATCCGTTACAGACACCATGTTGACATTAGCATCAGCGTTGACATCCGATCCGTTACAGACACCATGTTGACACCATGTTGACATTATCATCAGCGATCCGTTACAGACACCATGTTGACATCATCAGCGATCCGTTACAGACACCATGTTGACATTATCATCAGCGATCCGTTACAGACACCATGTTGACATTATCATCAGCGATCCGTTACAGACACCATGTTGACATTATCATCATCCGATCCGTTGACACAGACACACCATGTTGACATTGACATCATCAGCGATCCGTTACAGACACCATGTTGACATCATCAGCGATCCGTTACAGACACCATGTTGACATCATCAGCGATCCGTTACAGACACCATGTTGACATTATCATCAGCGATCCGTTACAGACACCATGTTGACATTATCAGCGATCGTTCCGTTACAGACACCATGTTGACATTATCATCAGCGATCCGTCACAGACACCATGTTGACATCATCAGCGATCCGTTACAGACACCATGTTGACATCATCAGCGATCCGTTACAGACATCATGTTGACACATCATCAGCGATCCGTTACAGACACCATGTTGACATTATCATCATCATCAGCGATCCGTTTACAGACACCACAGACACCATGTTGACATTAGCATCAGCGATCCGTTACAGACACCATGTTGACATTATCATCAGCGATCCGTCACACAGACACCATGTTGACATCATCAGCGATCCGTTACAGACACCATGTTGACATCATCAGCGATCCGTTACAGACACCATGTTGACATCATCAGCGATCAGCGATCCGTTACAGACACATCCATGTTGACATTGATCATCAGCGATCCGTTACAGACACCATGTTGACATTAGCATCAGCGATCCGTTACAGACACCATGTTGACATCAGCATCAGCGATCCGTTACAGACACCATGTTGACATTAGCATCAGCGATCCGTCACAGACACCATGTTGACATTATCATCAGCGATCCGTCACAGACACCATGTTGACATCATCATCAGCGATCCGTTACACACCATGTTGACATTATCATCAGCGATCCGTTACAGACACCATGTTGACATTATCATCAGC
>JADBJO010017094.1:0-2500 GCA_016801955.1 Conus betulinus | reverse complement strand
CAGGAAGAAGTGAGAGAGGATAAGAGAGGGATAGAGAGAATAGGGAATGGAATTGATGAGAGAGAGAGAGAGATGAGAGAGAGAGAGAGAGAGAGAGAGAGAGAGAGAGAGAGAGACACACACACACAAAGAGGACAGAGAGAGAGAGAGAAGAAAGAAACATTCTAAATCAACCGAGCTCCTATTCAATTTTCTTTTCCAGGTCTACATCGTCAATGCCAACAAGATGAATGAATCTGTAACGGTCCAAGTGTGTCCGAAAGGAAATGTGTTCTAATCACGCACAACACTTGTTTGTATTTCACTAACCAGTGCATTGCAAACTAGAACACCCCAACTCAGATTGGACAGATTTGTATTTCACTAAACCAGTGCACTGCAAACAGAACAACCACTCTGTTTGGACAGAGAGAACGAAATCAAATCAACATCAATTTCGATCAAACGGTCCGCCGTACTGGTTAGTGGTTTATCCGGAAAACATGATGAATGTGGCGTGTTCTCTGCCTGCCTCCGCTATAAAGACTAGAAGGGGCGTTTGGCAGATGAGAGATGTTGCAGATATAAAACAGGAAGTAACATTGGTGGGTTAGATGATAGAGAGAGAGAGAGAGAGAGAGAGAGAGAGAGACAGACAGACAGACAGCAGACAGACGAGATATATATACGGACAGAAAAAGACAGTCAGACGAGTCAGACAGTGTACAGACACGAGCTGGAGACAGAGAGCCTGAGAGATGAGAGAAGAGCAGAGAACGAGAGAGAGGGGGTGGGAGACGGGGGGGGGGTGGGGGGGGGGTGGGGGGGGGAATTCTAATCAACTCATCTCCATCTCGACCCTCTTTTTTTTTTTTTTTTTTTTTTTTTCAAATTAACATCCTGCAGTAATCATGCATATCATTTTTTCTGGCGACTTCAGCGGGGATGCAACAGGAGAGGAAATAAATCAACATCAACACGATCAAATGACCCAGCGCATTGGTTAGCTATTTTACAGAACATAATGACGTTGCCAATTTTTTTAAACCTGTGCTTGTATAGACCAGAACATGCTGGCAGATCGTGTGTATAGTGGATAAAAATAGAAAGTAGCATGGGGTTGAAGAGGAAAGAGAGAAAGACAGACTGAAACAGACCAGACAGAGACATACACTCCGACAAACAGAGAGAGAGAATAGAGTAGAGAGGCGAAGAGAGAGAGAGAGAGAGAGAGATAACAGAAACAGAACCAGAATACGCAGGCAAACGCGGTCAAAGCGAGAAGAGAGAGAGGAGAGATAGATAGTAGAGAGAGAGAGGATGAGAGATATAGCGAGAGAGAGATGAGAAGAAATAGAGAGATAGAGAGAGATATTGAGATCACATACCATAGAGATCTAGCCGAACATCGACAAGACATACAGACGCAGTCAAACACAATATAGAGAGATGCAGAGAGAGAGAAAGAGAGAGAGAGATATAAGACAGACAGACAGACAGATGGCTGACATACTAACAGACTAATAGACAATCACACACAGAGAGACACACAGACACAGAGAGAGAGACACAGATGAGAGAGACACATAGAGAGAGAGAGACGAGAGATAGAGAGAGGAGAGAGGAGAGAGAATGACATACACTTGAAAATATGGAAATGCACACACACGCCTGCACGTATGTACAACATTGCACAAAGTTGTACACAGCAACACCATACACATACATATACGTGCAACAGACAGACAGGCAGACAGACAGACAGACAGACAGACAGACAGAGAGAGTGATGGAGAGAGAGCAAGAGAGAGAGTGAGGGGGGTATTAGAGCAAGCGAGCGATCGAGCAAGAGCGAGATAGAGACAGACAGAGAAAGAGAGAGAGAGAGAGACAGTGACAGAGAGAGAAGAGACAAAGAGAATTTTTGAAACACTCACTCACCAATTCAATTCTCTTCCGTTGATACTTCCAACGGATCTGTAAACCCAACAGGATCAACGTTGTCTTCGATCACAGCCCACAGAAAGGTCAGGAAATGAAGTATCATTTTCTAATCATACAACACTTGTAGTTTTTTTCTTTCCTTTTACCATGGGACACCACAAGTAAGAAACGTTACTCTCTGAGCGGAGGAGATTTCACATGGACCTTTGATTACTTCTCCCTCTCTTCCCGTGGAACATTACAACATTTTCTGGAAAATTTACGGGGGGGGGGGGGGGGGGGTGGGGGGGGTGGGGGGGGTGGGGGGGGGGCGGGGGGGTAACGGGAACATGGAAAGCCAAGTAATATCAGCACGATTTACTATTCTGATCCACATACTCGTTAGCGAGCGTACCCACAAACGATGTGGTCGGTGGGCCTATGCCTACCGTCATAAGGACCTGACTGGGTGCGAGAAGAATGGGCAATACACGTGGCGTCAAAATAGGATAATAACATGGGAGAGGAAGTGGTATGGTGGGGAAGGAGAGAGAGAGGAGACGAGAGAGCGAGAGAGAGAGACAGCAGGACAGGACAG
>JADBJO010017093.1:0-37500 GCA_016801955.1 Conus betulinus | reverse complement strand
AGAGAGAGAGAGACGAGAGAGAGAGACAACGAGAGACAATGACAATGACAATGACACCTTTTATTGACAATGGTTAAATAACCCTTATGCCAAGAGGGTACATGTCTGATGCTTCATAATTGAAAAAAAACACACATACAGACAGACAGAGAGAGAGAGAGAGAGAGAGAGAGGAGAGAGAGAGAGAGAGAGTGTGTGGTGTGTGTGTGTGTGTGGTGTGTGTGTGTGTGTGAGTGTGTGTGTGTGTGTGTGTGTGTGTGTGTGTGTGTGTGTGAGAGAGAGTGAGTGTGTGTGTGTGGGTGTGTGTGTGTGTGTGTGTGTGTGTGTGTGGTGTTTTGTGCGTGTGCGTGTGCGCGTGTGTGTGTGTGTGTTGTGTGTAAGAAACCAAAATCCTGTGAACGTCTGGAAGCATATCGGAAGTCTTAGAAAATCGCGAATCCATCTTTGTATGATTTGTTTTTTACTTTCTAAAACTTGTAAGCTTTCAAGTCCGTCTTGGATGAGTTTCTTATTATAGAACGCTAGTAATTTTCTTTCTTTCACGAGTTTTAACGAATCTTGCGATTCGCTTGGTCAGTCACGTCAGAATCACACTGTAGCAATCAACGAGAGGCAGAAAGAGCTGTCAAATACTCCGCATACTAATTTGCCCGGCGTGACAAAGTAAACAACAGTTAATGTCCACTTCTTTGTAGAGCCACATCGTCAAAACAAGGAAGCCGTTATTAATGTCCGGGATTTTATTTTTGTTCGGGGCATCGTAAATCATTCTTACTTGATTCGTTTCATTGAAAAGTGTCCAAATGAACCTCCGCCCCCCCCCCCCCCCCCCAAACCCCCCCCCCCCCCCCCTCCCCAACACTGCACTATTAATTCATAACTTTCTTTGGTCCGTATAACTTTTCTACAGAGTAGTAGTATATATTCGAGGCAAACGCATCTCTCGTCCAGAAAAGCCACATGGCTGCGACTCCACCTCATCAGCTGGGCTGAGCATTGTGCGTGATGCAAGCTCCAGTGTAGGACGCTGGTTCCAGACACTGAGAGAAATAATTCAAGTGATAAAAGAAATCAAAACTTCATCAACAAAGTAACAACTTTGCACTGACACTCTACACAGGAATACGCGAGTGCCTCAGGGATACCCGAAATTTGCTTTTCTTCCTCCTTCAAAAAGGCTTTCGTCATTTTCTGCTTGATGTCTTTTTGCAACAAGAAGCTACAGGGTTCACTTTATTGTCCTGGACATTGCAGATCCCCTCTTGTACCAGAATATTATCGGTGAGCCGTAGTTCGCCTTTCTCCTTGCTGTACCTCAGGGGCATATCTTGGTGCTTCAACAGTTCTTCTTTGGCGCTGTCTACAAGATTGTTAACATCGTCTTCTAGAGGGTTGACTGCAGCCAGCCTGGCACCTCCAGCAGCTTCCAAAATATCTGCAGTCAAGGTGTCTTCAATCATTTGAGGCTGAAGTTTGTACATGGCTTGCTTTGCTTTGGTTCTTCAAAATGAGTTAGTTTCAAAGTGACGTGACTGCAGGCGGAGTTTCAAACAACATTTAAAAAAGTTTACAGTAAATCCGCCAGACAACAGGGGCAAACAAAACTACAAGACAAAACATGACGCGTTTCGACCTCTTAGGTCTTCATCTGGCAAGAGAAACAACATTCAGGACAGTGAAAACGAAGAAATGATCGATTGCTTGTTCTTCGTTTTCATTGTCCTGAATGTTGTTTATCTTGTTTGAAGAAGGCCTAGGAGGTTGAAAGGCGTCGTGTTTTTTCTTGTAATTTGTTTGTCCCTGTTTTCTGACGGATTTATTATAAATTCTTTTTTTTAAAAAATTCTTCAATTTCAGCCTGATTGTCATCAGTTCCTGTCATGTTGTTGATTTTTTTTTTTATACTGAATTTGAAATTTTTGACAACAGTCATGTATTCGGTCTGGTTGTATGACTCGGCAGTGCAGTGTGTGCATGCCAGGTCGTTCTTCGGACATTTTGTGCGAAAAGTGTGTATCCAGAGTATATGGCTTTGGCAAGCGTTAGTTTGTGCTGTTGACAAACTCGACAAAAAAATATTTCCCTCGCATATAAGTCTGTTCTGTCGCCATCCGGTGTCCAACTGTCCTGTCCACTAACTATAAGTATCGGAGTCCCATTTTGGCATTCAAATGTGCCAGAACAAGGGAGGTAATTTTATTCTTCGCGCTTCCCCAGACAGCACAACAATATTGGCCCAATAACGGTCCAGTAATGGATTGACAATATTGGGACAAGATCGGAAACCAAGATGGGACCGATCTTGGAATGCAAATGGGCCCCATCTCGGTCCAATATCGGGTATTGCTTGGATCCATTCTAGGGCCAAGATAGGCCCGATAATGGGGCTTGCCTGGATCCGTTCTAGGGCCAAGATAGGCCCGATAATGGGGTTTGCTTGGATCCGTTCTAGGGCCAAGATAGGCCCGATAATGGGGCTTGCCTGGATCCATTGTAGGGCCAAGATAGGCCAGATAATGGGGCTTGCCTGGATCGTTCTAGGGCCCAAGATAGGGCCGATAATGGGGCTTGCCTGGATCCATTGTAGGGCCAAGATAGGGCCGATAATGGGGCTTGCCTGGATCCATTCTAGGGCCAAGATAGGCCCGATAATGGGGCTGCCTGGATACATTGTAGGGCCAAGATAGGGCCGATAATGGGGGCTTGCCTGGATCCATTGTAGGGCCCAAGATAGGCCGATAATGGGGCTTGCCTGGATCCGTTGTAGGGCCAAGATAGGGCCGATATAATGGGGCTTGCCTGGATCCGTTGTAGGGCCAAGAATAGGCCCGATAATGGGGCTTGCCTGGATCCGTTCTAGGGCAAGATAGGCCCGATAATGGGGCTTGCCTGGATCCGTTCTAGGGCCAAGATAGGGCCGATAATGGGGCTTGCCTGGATCCGTTCTAGGGCCAAGATAGGGCCGATAATGGGGCTTTGCCTGGATCCGTTCTAGGGCCAAGATATTAATGGGGCTTGCCTGGATCCGTTCTCTAGGGCAAGATAGGGCCGATAAATGGGGCTTGCCTGGATCCGTTGTAGGGCCAAGATAGGCCCGATAATGGGGCTTGCCTGGATCCATGTAGGGCCAAGATAGGCCCGACACCGAGTATTGCTTGGTCACCACTCAAGGGCCAAGATAGGCCCAATACCGAGTATTGCTTGGGTCCACTCTTGGGCCAAGGTAAGCCCAACATTGGATTTTGCCTGGATCCACCCTAGGGCCAAGGCAGTCCCAACATTGGATATATCCTGCATCCATTGGAGGAGGAACAAAGGGAAGGTCTCAATATCGGGTATCCCCTTGCCTCTATTCAAGGGCCAATCTAGGCCTAACATTGGATACTTCCTGCATTCATTATAGGGCCAAGATTATAGGCCCCAACACAGAATATTCTTTGCATCTTTTAGGGCCAACCAATAGGCCCAATATGATGTTCCTTTCAGCCATTGTTGGGACAATTATAAGCCTTTGCTTTTGCTTTTCTAGTATATTGAAGAGGCTCATCGCTATGTGAACATTTTTTGGTAAAGGATTCTCCATGTAAAAATTAACCTTTACTGAAACATTGTGTTTGAGAACACATTCCTAACCATACTGGTCTCTAATGGTCCATACATTCCACAGAGGGACCGTCTTTAAAAAGTATGGGGTCACGGAATACCTGGATTAACACAGAAGGTCAAGTATCTGTGAAGATACATAAGTAGTAAGAGACCTGCTTCAGTCAAAATGTGTCCTCAAAGGCAACATCTATCAATGATTAAAGCGCCCAATATTTCTTCCATAACTGATATTTTTTTGTTCTCACTCAAAAGCATAGGATTTTTTTTTTTTTTTCGCGACAAATGCAAAAATTTTTTACTGGAAACATTCTAAACAGTTTAAATGATCATTACCACTGTTTTGACTCTGTGAGTAATGTATGACCCAAGAAGCATGACAAAGGTTTTGAAGTAGTTTTCAGTAAAAAGTTCACTGGCAGGCATGTTGTGTCATGAACAGTTAAAACCCACGTTTTTTTAACCAGACGTCTAAGGGTAAAAAAGTTAGGCATGCCCATGCACCCTCCATTTTTTTCCTTTGCTTAACTTTCACACCAAAGAACATTGTGCCCGGTAGTGGCCCATAGCAGGGTTATAAGCAACGACCATGACTGAAATATCGTACTCAAAAAATTGATTGCTTTTAACAAAAAAAAAAAAAAATGCAGCCACTTAAAAAGAAGGTTTCTAGGTTTCATATTCCTGCTCATTGAAGTCACACATTTTCGTTTTACAAATAAAATGCATGGAATTGCTGGGAAACTTCTGTGAGCAACTATGCAGCAAAAAAAAAAAAAAAGTTAATTAGATGAACCAAGGAGAAAGTGAAAGGAAATAGATGTGACAAGAAAAGAACAGCTGACAAGAAAAGAACAAGAACACTTTCTTTTTGTTCTCTTTGTTTGATAATTTATTAGTATAACATACACTGAGTTCATGAACAATCAAAACTTGTACCCTATTTGTCACAAGTCAAACACCTCGACAAGACAAAGTGCCTTCTAATTCCTGATCAAGGCCACTAGAACGTTATAAAACAAAACTGGACAGATATTTTGAATACAAACAAGTAAAATCAAATCATGCATTCTGTGTTTAATCTAAAAATATTTCAGAACTCTTTAAAAATGTATCTGCATTCATACACAGGATATGCATTTAGTGTGACTGTGAAGAAAAGACCTGTTAGAATCATCCATCTGCTCATCATACAAAAATTGCACACAAACACCAAGAGACAGACATGCAACACTTGCACTCCAGCACCATCTCTATAAAGGCATATGCACACACATCAACAATGATAATGCAAAGATCTTCTGAACAATATTTTTAAATGTCTCTCATACATCCATTAAAAAAAAAAAAAAGGTTTTGCAAAATTGACTTAAAGTACAGTGTGCAAAAATACTTCCAAGAATATTCAAATCCAAGCTGTTTCTGGACCGTCCTAGGAAAGGAACACATGACAAACCCAGAACAACAGCGTTTCCATCTTGAAAGTCATCAACATGTGAGACAAACAAAAGTGACACATAAGAGAAAAACAGAGAGGGAGAGCAGCAACCAGGCTGTGCTTGAAATGAGTCTTTGTCTGCGTCCACTGGTATAGCCATCTAGTAACTTCACATTCTGCTTACAACCGCTCAACTTGCAACCTAACACATAGAACGAGCAAATGACAAATAGAGGAACATGCCAAATTCCCAATCTTGTGGCTTTTTATCAGCCACTTATAAACAAAAGCAACTCAATATTTTGTAGACAAACAGTTAATTTACAGGGCTGCAACCTCATGTAGTTTACAATTTTTGTTTTGCTGGTGCCCGATTGTCACTTGCGTCCCCCCCATGCCTGTATGAATATGTGCATATGTATGCGCAGTTTATATCTTCAGTAGGGTTGGTAACACATTATCTGGGGGTATTTTCACCTCATATGACACTGGCACCAACTTCAAAACAACACACAAAAACTTTCAGTCACCAAAAATCTAACCACCTGACGCGCCAATGTGCATCTGTTCAATTTTCTTTCTCGGAGCTCTCGTGCTCCTCTCGTTGCCTCTCCTCTTCCTCTCCTTGAAAACCTATCATCCAATCTTTTCTTCCGCCCACCTGGTAGGCGATCTCCTGAGCCCGAAAGCCAGTATCCAAGGAGCTTGTCGAAAGATTTGTCAGCTAAGTCTGGTGTTTTGACCGGACTCAAAAACGCTGCAACAAAATCAATCATTTTTGAGTTAGGGCAAAATACTGTGACCAAACCTTTACAATAACTGTGGTGCGTGAGGTGAAGGATCCCTGATGCTGAAAATGAATTGGGGGACATTCTCCAGACCTGTAATTGGTGTACTTTTTCACAAGACTAAGTGTTTTTTTGTTTTTTTTTAAGTTGGTATGCACATCTCCAGAGTGGTGAGGGAGGGAAGGAGGTTAGGGGGTGCACCCTGTGAGGATTTTTAAAACATGGGTGTGGGTGGGGGGGTGGTGGAGGGTGGGATTTGCAGATCTCCCCATAGTTTCGTAAAAGCATAAGGAGGGGGTGGGGTGGGTGGGAAAGGAACTTTAGTTTGGTAACAATCCCACTGTGTCACTGACTTACACAGCAGTACTTCCAGTAACAGACAGTTTCTTTTTCTTATTACTTCATTCAGTTATTACATTCAGATCAAGAGCTGTTTTGTGTCCAGGAGTAATTAAGAGTTATCACACTTTGCTGCCAGACAACACTATGGTTACACTCTGCAAGTGTTACACCATGCAAAAACTTTGTGTCTGTGATTTGGGGGAAGGCGTGGTCATTCTTTTTTCACGACATCGTACTTGTATTCTACCAAATGTGTGTACAAAATATGGCGAAATCTTATGGTGGAACAGGTGTGCATTCTTCAAATCCTGAAAAAGAAATTTGGTCCTGAATTCAGGTGAGTAGCAGAAAGAAGAAAAAAAAAAAAAGAGAAAGAAATACATGCGAAAGAACTTACATGCCAACACAGACAAAATAAAAAGCCATTCATTTGAAACTTGCTTTTGAGCATTGCATTCTCTGTTAGCTCTTGCCATCTAACTCCTTGCTTGATGTCAGTGAGTGCAGCCTGGGATCACTCTCTGCGACTGCTGATTGTTGAGGCAGAAGGTCCTGCAGCTGAGGCTCCAACATATTAATGAAGTTCCTACCGCCTGTCTGCAGACTTTTTGAAACTGGAAGACCGAGTGACCGAGCATTCGTGGCATTCAGCCAGACTTAGTAAGTATCAACATTGTCAGAATTTGCATTTCAATTTATGTGATCAACAAGTAAGGCAATATGCAGTAAGGGGCCCTATCCTCAAATTATCATATATTTGGCAAGAGAAAGAGTACAACAAAATAAATGAGTTATTACAAATGACCAATCTACTTGATTCTCAATCATGTGCGACATTTGGCAGAGACCTGAAACTGTCTCAGTGATGCCATTTTTTGAGTGAAAAATGTGTGCATCAATGGCGGTGAGACTGAAAATCTGTACGTCAATCACGTGGCTTATAGCTCTGCCAGCTAGCTATGGGCCATATCACAGCTGTGACAACGAAACTCGATTTCTATCACAGTCTTTAGGGAGGAGGGAGGGGGCACCGCAGATCATTTTCTCCTTTAAAAAATACAAGCGGGGTAAAAAACAGTGGCCTGCATGCAACCTGCACAAAACTGTCTAATCTGTACATCATCCATGCACAGATGTGCATAACTGGGAACACTGTAAATGTCCAGAAAAATTATACAAGATGTAATCCTGAACCATTTTCAGATGACTTACAAGAAAAGTAACTTCCCAAATATTTTTCAAACCACTGTTAACTTAAAAAAAAAAAAAAAATTAGATAGGACTTTTTTTGTCTCCTAACACTTTCAAAATTTATTGCTAAAGACGTTAACAAATAACATAAGAGCAAAGAGAGAGCATTACTGTATACAGAAAGAACAAATAATGTATACAGAGTACAGCAAAGAAAAAAAAACTGCTCCAACTTCTTAATCTGCCTGCTCTTGTCAGACATGAAAGTTCATAAAACTGTTTGGGTTGTACACAGCAAAAGAAACAGAGCTCTCTCTTAAAAATTTTCACAAAATAAGTGCTCCAGCCTGTCATTGTAAATTCTGTCCTGCCATTCACTTCTTCAGCCATTTTTCCTCATGATGTATATGTTTTTACTCTAAAATGTGATAATTTTCTTTTTGCCAAGCACGTCAACCTTTTCATCACATGATACGCTATCCTACCTACCTATGGCCTGACACGAAGTCACCTTTCCCGGCTTCACAAGAAGATGAAAAAATAAAAATAAAATAAAACAATGTTGCTTTAGGATACCATCTCAAAAAAAGTAACCAAAAGGTGAAATAATTAGGGTTTACGATAACTTTTTGTAGAAAAAACATGAGCATGACCTTTCGAATCTTAGATTAATTTTCATCTGAAAAATGGAATTGAAGTATCCCCTATTAAATTTCACTAATTGGGTGAGTACCTAACCACTCTCTCGTTGTCAGGAGACTTTTTCACCCAAGATCAGGATTTACAGTGTATGCCACATGACTTACAGCCCAGCAATAAAATAAACGTTTAGTCAAGTAAACCATTGTTAAAAAAGATCTTGATCAATAACTGAAATATAGTCTTCATATTTGATGTCTACCATACTTGTGTTGCTACATAATTGTCCGGTTAGGATCTAAGCATAATTTGTTAAGTACTTCACAAGAAACTAAAACACACATTTGTAAAGTGTTTTGAAACCAATATGCAAAGGCAACACAAAAATCTGAAATAACCAGGAAACATTTGGCCTCTCAAATTGCACTTCTTTCTTCAACTGGATAAAGGCCACACACACACACACACACACACACACACACACACACACACACATGTACAAGCATACATAAAGAAAATAGCATTAAAACAAGGTAAAACATGTATTTAATTCTAGTTTCTTACCAAGCATTGCGCCCTTTACATGCGACATCAGGTTGAAGGACTGCTTCCCCTTCCTGCCCAGCAAATTATAGTGGACAGAAAGCTCGGGCCGAAGCAGTTTTTTGCCTGCCTCCTCTATGGCCCGTTTGGAGGTAGAACCTCCAAAATTGCCAATTGCTCGGATCTGAGGACACAAAAGAACATGATTTTGCTGTAGCTTTGAAAGACATACATGTTAAGATTTTGGTCTAATTTTGAATATTATCAATATCTAAATTTTTAAGAAAACAAAGAAAAAGGTAATACTGCTATGTCAAGCACATGCATCTGTTGTAAAGACACATAAAAAACATTATTTTGCATCATTACAGAGTTTTAAAATGATGCTAAAGACTACCCACTTTTTATTTGGGTCAAGACTAAAAAGATGAGCAACATTTCAACAGAAAGAATTCCCTTGCAAACAAACAGAATAAAATTTAAAAAATCTTTAGCCATTGGTTTCATTTTGGTTGAATGCCATAGCCTTCCACAAGACATTAATAAAAAACAACGACAAAAAATCTGTTTCACATTTGCATAAATTCTTACGCTTTTCTTTACATACTTATTCAGTGAAAACTGCGGCAGTTTTGGTTTAATATTGAACATGAAATTCAAACGTGCCAGCTTGGCAACTGTAAAAAAGTTGCGGTGAAGCGAGAAAAAAATTGTAATATAGATGGAAGAATGTTTTCTCAACAGCAGTGTCTCACACATTTATTCATATGATTATGAGTTATGAACTCCAGCCCCTCCCCTGTAGTGAAACCTGTCCACACCAGCTCACATGCAGTGCAGATGGTGATGAAAAATATTATGCAAAAGATATTTGATTACAAGCAGCTTAGGCTTGCTTAACTACCCTGGTAGATATTGTTAAGACCAAAGTGCATCAGATGTAAAACCAGATCATAAACAGCTGACCCTTGAATGGGAGTCGAGGATGACATGGTCAGGACAGGATCTGCAAATGCTCATTTAATAAGCTTGCTTGCAGAATAAAACCTCACCATGCTTTCTTTAATCCCCCTTCTTGAGAAAGGAGGCCATTCAGGCGCTCGAGGTCTTCCTGCGAGGAGAGGGGAAATTCAAATCCATCTGGAAGCTCAGGCCGGTACACTTCTTCCCCCTCCTTGTTGACCTTTAACGATGCCTCCATTCTGTTCAGCTGTTTGTGCATTTGGTGCACCTCACAGCCGAGTTGATGCACCATGCCATTCACTTTTTCTATAGCTGTCAGAACAGCTTCAAAAAATCTGTTGTCAACCGCTGAAAAAAAAACCAAACAGGATGCATATTACATGACCGATGGTGGAAGTGAAGAGAATAACACACCCACACAAACACTAACACGTATACACAATCAAAAAGAGCAAACCCACACATGTCATTCACATATACTGATTCAACACTAACATTTCTTCATTTACAGGAAATTGTCTTAATTACAAGTACTATAAAATTCAAAAGCTCGACACAGTAAATCAGTCACATCCAAATACATGTATTCGTAAGTCAAAATCTGCAACGAAAAGTGTGCGAACATAGATCTGCATACACCAAAGACTTTTTCCTTTCCTATCATTTTTTTTGTTGTTGTAATATGCACAACAACAACAACAACAGCCCCCACCCACTCATGCACACACTCAAATTACTATGTAAATGACATACTGGTGCTTTTTGAGGTGCCCCTGGGTGAGGCACTGAAGTCGACCTGCTCTTTAGTTCTCAGGGGAGGTGGAGAGAAGGTCTGCTGGCATGCGACTGCCACCTGCCGCCCTTTGTTTTGGGATGGAGTCTGAGTCTGTAGCTCTGTCCGCAGCTGTTTGGGAGGGGGGGGGGGGGGGGAGGGGGGGGGGGGGGGGTGATCTGGAGAGGGAGCTGGAGGATGAGCAGTCTTCAAAATCCATTGCAGATTCATCTCTGCTAGGGCTCCTAAATGAGACATAATATGATAATACTCAATGATAACTGTGTTATGAAGTACAACTTCATGCAAAACTGCAGAGATTACGATG
The DNA here is from genome assembly GCA_016801955.1 of Conus betulinus. NCBI lineage: Eukaryota > Metazoa > Mollusca > Gastropoda > Neogastropoda > Conidae > Conus > Conus betulinus. Next base: position 26,893 of record JADBJO010017093.1, on the reverse strand, counting down.
AGGTCACCTATCCAACATGCACAATGATTCGAGAATACAGAGACAACATATAACAGAGACATTTTAAAGCACTACAACAGGTGGAGCTGGAAGATTAGCAACTTGAATCCACTGCACTTTGCTATTGATTTCATCCAAGACATACATGAAGGAAGTGACTTGACAAACTGATCCTACAAGGTAACATTACATCTGAAGCCAAGTGCATTTTCTTAAAACCGTAAGTGTGTGTAAACCTTTCCAAGTTTTTGTAAAAATAGGTGGTGGGGGGAGGGGAGGGGCTGGAGTGGGAAATATTAAACTGGAATCAGGCACACAGCATAGAAATTAGCACTAGTACTTCCAGTGCAGATACATGCTAATTTCTATGCTCAAAGTTTTAGATAACTGCAGTTCTACTCAATCACCAGTTTTTCTCGAGATCTCAAGGCCTGTAGGCTCCACTAACATGCCATCAATCATCCTGTATACACTATAGCCCTGCTGACCGCTATGGGCCATATTAGGGCATGCCATTGTCAAAAACATAGCACTTAAGAGTTGCCACTCCTTGCCCAAGGGCTCAATAAGACAACACTCTGATTACCCCTGAAAAACTGTGTCTAAAATTTTTTAACATATTTTTCTTCATGTCCATGTACATGTCCAATTTTTTTACCAAACATGTGTACAAACACATCAAAATCGAATGGGTAAAACAGGTCTGCTGACTTCTCTTTGAGGGAGGGACAAGTTGGAAGGGAAATAGTGTATACAATCACCGATTTGAATGACTGGTTTCAGCTTGAGATGGCAGAAAATATGTTGCATTATACTGATAGGTATGGCAATCAAGTCGGTCTGCCATTGTTATGAAACAGCAATTAACATATGATAAAGTGATATACTCACCATTTCAGTGTTGGAATCCGTTTTCTCTTTCTGGAGAGGCTGCCTTCAATGTCCGTGTTTTCGGTTTCAACGTCAGTGTTATATCTGTACGCCTCCGCATATTCTTGTATTTTTTTCCAGGAAGCTGCGGAAAAAAATGAAACTGAATAATAATGCATGTGTTATTTTAGGAAATTACCCAAAGAATATGACTTGTAATAGTTGAATAGTAGAGGCAGGCCTAACAAAACTACCATTTAATGATTACGTTTTAAACAAATGTTTGAACGTTGCTCATCCCCATGCAAATATTACTATCAATTTAAAGGTAATACTGTTGGGAAAATCTCTAGGGAGCAACACTCTGTCCAGAAAAAAGGGAGATAAATTATTATAAACATGTCTTTTTCATCAAAAAGAAGAAAAATATAAATCTTGAAAATCACATCAAAATCTGTGTAATGTACATAGGGCTCTTTCTCTATTGAAAAAAAAAATGACATATTTGGCAATTCCGAGACAGAAATTCTGCTGAATGACATATATATATATATATATATATATATAAAAAGTTAATATGGGAAAAGAGTAATATCGGAAAAATGACCATCTCTAGGCTTTTTGAAGTATATACATGTAGACATATATCCCTAATCTGCTAATGCCCCCCCCCTCCTACTCTCACTCCCCCCCCCCCCCCCCCCCCCCCCCATGCATATTGACGAACTGAGTGATGAAGACAATGTCAGGTATATGAACCAGCCAATTACACAGGACAAAGTATTATTTGCATGTATGAAACTGAAAAATCGAAAGCCAAACCCAGCCCCCCCCCCCCCCCCCCCCCCCCCCCCCCCGTTATTGGGGAATTATTTATTAGTTTTTTATATAAACTGATAAAGTGTCTAATTAAGAGAAACTCTGTCTTCAGAATGTTTTCAATTTGTTTACTTTTGTTCATTGATGCATTAAGGCTGCATATAATTATTGAGTGTTACATGTTCACCCACCCTTAATTAGGGGTTTTGGCCTAGTATTACATGAATAAACCATCTGAATCTAACCCCCCCCCCCCCCCCCCCCCCCGTATCCCCCACCCCCACTCCTTCCCATCCTCTTCCCTCATTCCCTGTCCCCCTCTTACTCCGTACCTCCCTGATTTCCAACATAAAGCAAAAAAACAATTACTAACATTTGAACCGTCATTATAGTAAACAAAAACCAGCACACAAACAAACAAACAAACAAAAAAAAACTTGTGGGCAGCTTAAATAAAGAAGAAATCCACTTACATGAATGTTTAAGGATTTTTGTGTAATTACACAGTTTCCAGGAGGGAGCTGGCTTTTTGTTGCATCTGACCATCTCCATGGTACCGTTGGGGGCCAGTAGCAGGTGGTGTTGTCGATCACCAGCCAACTTGTGGGACCACTGATATCAATTTTTTTTCCCATCAGAAGCCGGCCACTCCAAGATGGTACAGGGACTGGTTTTCTGCCATCTTTATATCTGGACCAATGCTAAACATCTTTTAAAATAAGTTAATGAAAAGATTTGCATTAGTGTTACTGTTATACTTAATTAACATTATGAAATACCAGCATGTTTCCTGTTGACTATTGGAATTGAAAACCATTCACAGAAAAGTCTACAAACATTTACAACATTTCATGATTTTTCCACCTTGGGCAATGCCCTAACAGAGTACTAATTGCTTTGTGAAATACACTCCCACGTTTTAGGGCCAGTGAAACTTCAGCAACTTTCCTCCGATGGCATAAATCATGACCAGCGCACACTTTATAACAGCAGTAGATTTATAACAAGCAGATTTTTTAAATAAATGTATTCTCAGATTCTAATATGTACTACAACCAGATGTGAAACAAACTCCTGCTGCCAACTTTCTCAACCTCTTCTCTTAGTCTTACAGTTTTACCAGAGCTCCTGTTTCACATACAGATAGGCATGTTTCACTCTTCATCAGTTTAAGACTCCAAAATACCCTCTGAAACTTTTTGGACGTTACGAGTTTCACCCTTTACCACAAATGGGCACAAGTCACCAGTGCACGTGTCCACCTTTATTATAATCAAAGGTTGTGTGAACAACCATTCTTTTTGCCCATGTAAGGTGATGTTAGAAATTTGCAAGTCGCAAGTGTATACTTTTTTCTTTTGCTACAGGACTTCTGCCTCACTTTCCGTGAAGAACATTTCTGCAGATGTATTTGATTGGGCCATTGTCAGAACTTGCAGCCAATCTGACCATCATGACTCGATTCTCTTTACTTAACTCCCACTACAGTTCGGAGTCTTCGAATGCAGCTAAAAGCAGAAAGTAAGTAATGGAGTTAGATTCTTTCGTACAGAGAAAAAAGAGGAAGTCTGAGTCACTGCAGTTTTACCAATGTGTGACTTCTCAAATATTGGTTGCTGGCCTCACTTCAATGTTGAAAGACAAGTTATAACTTAGGGTATGGTATGTGCACTGACACAAATTTGAAATCCACCCTTTTGCCAAAAAGTGCCTTAAAACTTTGTATATCAACCCTGAATTACCATGAAACTGACAACCAACACGTATGATTTTTTTTTTTTTTTTTCCTGTCCCAACCTCTGCGCCACCTCTGAGGCAGTGCACCCACGCCGCTCATTCTGACACTCTGTCCACAGCCACGGCCCAGTCGGCCCGCCGCAGCCCCGGCACCAGCAATCCACAGGCAGCAGTCAATGTCAAGTCGTCAAGAGGGTAACCCACCAGAGGAGACACTGCACTGCTGCCGAGTCACTTCAGTGGTGTTCAGTGGCGCCTGTTCTGATCTAACATACGCAGGACACCACCTACTAAGCCCCTACTGACGACAATAATTGCTTAGTCGCGGAGCTGGCGTGAGTGAGCTCTCCCTCCGGAGGGCGCCACCACGTCCGTCCAACGACAGCCCCCATGGACTCGCTGATACCGGTGATCCCGACGGAACCAAACCAAGGCCATAGACGTGGAGAGGACATCATCAAAACTGAGGTCACCATGAGAGCAGGGCATGAAGGGCCACAGAATTTGAGACTTAAAAAAAAATTTTTTTTTTTATGCTGATCGATGAGAATGAGGATGATTATGATGATGCTACGGATTTCCATTTCGGTCTGAGACTACATGACAGGGCTGTACTCTACACTTCCTTTCATAATATATCCCGGCGTCAACCAGGCCCGAGAGATACAGGCACCTGCAGTGTTGGTCAGGAAATTTGATCAACACTCTCAGAAACGCATCCATTAAGTGGATGAAACTCGACTGTGTGGTCCCAGTCTTCCCAACTGAGTCCGCAGCAAACTCAACTCTGGGTAGGAGCCGGTCGGGGCAGAAAAAACCCACATGACTTCTGATGGGATTCGAACCCACGACCTCCCAGCTGGGAGTCCGCGATGCTAACCACTTAGAATGCTGATCTAATTAAACCTGTCGATCTTTCACAAACTCTTTTTGTGTGTGTGTGTGTGTGTGTGTGTGTGTGTGTGTGTGTGTGTGTGTGTTGCATTTGTGCTTTACGTGTTTCAGAAAAGGTAAGAAAAAGAACTGGAATTTCTTGAAAATTACCTCCAGCCTTTTAAAGACTGACCTGAAATTTGGGGACAATTTCCAAATCTTGGTGCCCCTTATCAATCTGAGCAGAAGGTGAAACTGAAAATACCCTTTTTTGTAATGCCTCATAAAGGGTAAGTCCACCCCTTATAACAACATTGAATAAGGAGACCTGGTTCTATAGAGATTAAATTTCTCTAAGTGGAATGAGAACATAGCTGTGTTTGTAAGGCAAGGAAATAAACTTCTTCTGAATTTCAGATATATTCACAGTTTCAAGATTTTCAGACAATCTTGAAACCCTTACAATGTCAAAATGTGAAGAAGCATATGGGTACCTAAAGAAATTACGTGATCTAGTAAAGCGTTCCACAACAAGCATATGCTCTTGGGCGTTGTTCAATGCTAATATGTTACGAATCAAAAAATAAGAATTGTTAATCTGAACACAATTATTACCAGATGAGATTGAGATAAAAAATCCTTTGTAATATATCTGCTGAAATTGAATACAATGATGTGCATACCCAGGAGGAAGAGGCCCAGTCATGTGTTCTTTTTTTGCAATATCTTGAAACACCGGTTTTTTCTCTCTCTGCCAAATGTGCCAAGTTCTGTTCTCTCTGAAATTCTTCTGATGATTTGCTGCAGAGGAAACTGGGGTTTGCGGATTAATTTCTTTAACTGGCCTAGAAAGTTTTCAAAAGAAAATGCAGAATATGAATCAAGCCGGCCAAACATTTTTACATCATCTGCGATATGAACCAATCCATGTACATTGTAAACAACAAAGTCTGCTCCATAGATATTTCTAGCCTCATTAATAAATTTTGCACAACAGTCTGTGAGCATAGTCTGCATGAGTTTCACAAAGCTCAGGATCAGTAAAGCAGTGGATAGCAACAAAAAGAGAGAAAAAATTGTCATAGATGAGTTCAGATGTCCATCCCTTTAAAGCAACAATACCACTATAAAGTAAGAACTGTCTAAATTCTGTGGCTTTCCATCTTTCAATTTCATGTAGACCTCTACATTTTCTGGCAAACTCACGTGGAATGTATTTTTGAAACAATATCAAGTTCTCTGAAATCTGGTTGATCGCTGTTCGTCCCAATCTGACACCTTTACTCACAGGGCTCTTCAACCAGTACATGAGAATTCTGCGCATTACACCTAAACAAACAAGGTGCATGTATTCTAATGGAAACTGGGTCACAAGACCTACACCTAACAAACGTAGAGGGAAATTACCAATATGGTGCTGAGCATTCCTCTGTTCATTGAAAGAAACATCAGTTCTTAGGTCAGCATCTGTTTCCAGAAACGTCATTTTCCCTTCAAACCAAAGGCCTCTCTGAACACATTTGTCACAGCCATAATATCCACAATGACCCTTTGTTTGTTTAATAAAAGCACGTGCAGGTGCATCGCAAATGAAACATGAAATATTTATATGAACAAGTACCTTACTGTTCTCCACACTAATATTAACAGGACCATGTTCAAGATCTTGCATTTCTTGAACAAAATCTTGAAAATATTCATCAAGATTTCCTGGTTTCCGCTCACCACAGAACAGACCAATCATGAAAACTGCAGATTTTACTGGACTGCATACTCTTGCAAGAATTGGCCACAACTGTGTTGATGCAGACTTAAAAAGTGGCAAACCATCAATGTTTACTTGTAGTGAGATAACAGGAACCTGTTGAAACAATTGGGACAAGAACTGCAACACCTGCTTTGAATGGGCAACACCTTTCACAATTCCAAAATGGAAATATGTACCACCTGTTACTGTCCTAACCTGGCTCTGGCGAGGTGTTTTCATCAACGTTCTTGGGTCCTTTGGGAGGCTGGGATGATAAACACGCAATACTGCTAAAAGAGCAGAAACTGCTACAAAGGAAATGCCAAATGAAGAAGCCCACAAACCCAGTTCAAATGCAAGACTTTCACTCTTTTTTTCTTCAGACTCTGTTTCTTCCGGTTCTAAGTCTATTTCAATATTTTCACTGTCATTACTTGAGTCCGACACAAATCCTGCATATTCTTCAAAACATTCGTTTTGTTCAGCTTCAAGATCATTAAAAACCTCTTGCCAGTGCTTGTCCTCTGTGGCATGTGCATGACTTTGGGCTTCTTCCTGCCCACACTGGGTGGAATCACAACCAATATTACAAACCATTCCACTTCCAGCACCACTTTCACAATCATAATCATCTAAATCAGACTGAGAAGGCGATTGTTGGCAAACTGTGTGCTTGTCTGAATCATCTTTGCTATGTGTATCAGTCTGTGATGGCGATTGTTGGCAAACTGTATGCTTGTCTGGATCATCTCTGCTATGTGTATCAGTTTCATAGTCATTGCCTACCATGGTATTTTTAAGAAGTTTGGGTCTTTTTTCTGAACTGGCTTCTGCAGCAGCAAGGCAAGCTGACATTGTAGAGTTGACATTTTTTCCGAATCATTCTTCTCAGAGACCAGTAAGACTTCGGAGTTAAATCAGAGAGATCCATTCTTGAAATTCTACAGACGGCTTCGACTTCCGTTGAAAAAAGGCAATAACTGATACTGCTATGATAGTCTGTAGGGTCTAATATTAGTAATACAATGTATCATAGCCTTAGACGAACAGATTATATACTCTGTGTCAACAATACCTTCGTATATAGAGAGAGCTGGAACAGTTCCTCAAAGCGGCGCAAATTTAAATGACGGCAGATTCTGGGCACGTGCGTTGGCGAGTCTTGTAGCAGTGAGAAAATTCCGCATCAGCTTAACCGGAAATCGCATCGTCGAACGGAAGTACCGGAAGTCATTCAACAAACAAGCCTGGGTTTTTCTCCCAATCGCAAAGAAGTTGACAAACTGACCAATCACATAGCCTGACACGTTATATTAAAAAGACTTTTTTTTTTAAAAGAGAAAAATATGTAACATTGTATCACAAATTCTGCTTCTTTCCACTTAAGATCAACTTTATCTTAGATACAAACAAATAAGTGGGCGATAGGTCTGCAAAAAAAACTTTTCCGACATTGTCCGGCCATCATGGGATCATCTGATTGGCAGAAAGAAATTAGGCTATCGGAATGAGATGGCGCGTGAAAATGTCATGGATACCGAAGCCGAAGGGTTCTGGTGCACCGGGACAAAATAGTTGTTCTCAGAAGACCCTCAAGTGTCATCTAACTCAGTCTTGAGTTCTCTCTGTTCTCGGGTGTATCAGGATGCAAAGATCCAAACAGCTGAGCGAGTTTGGCACCGTGAAATAAAAGTGGGGGCCTGAAAAGGTGGTCGAATGTGTAGCGCGTTTCATAGAGGCTGGAGGCTAGGAAATCTCGTGTGCTTGGCGAGTCGAAGCGTTTCACAGCACAACCTAGCGACGAAAATAAACACTTGTCACAGGGAATGGTTGTTCTCTGGAGACCCTCTCAGTTCTGTGTCTTGAGTTCTCTCTGCTTTCAGGTGAACGGGGATGCGTTTCATAGAGACAGAGGCTAGGCTAGGAAATCCGCGAGTTGGCGATTCTAAGCGTTTCATAGCACAACAAATAGCGGCTCGCCACGCGAGGAGATAGCTCGCCCGCTAGGTAAAATAGCCGACAGTGGTCACGTTCTCTGACTGGCGCATAAAAAGTAGTGACGTCGTGTGGTCAGTTCACAATTCAAACGTTAACAGCCATGTTGATTTATTAATAGGGCAGCCCGGGAGCGATGACGGCAAGCAACCATATTAAACTGAATCCTGTTGATCGTCGTGATTTTGTCGAGTGCAGAGAATCGATCACGCAGCATTCAAAATGCGGGAGGGGGGGAGGGGTGGTGGGGGTGGGGGATGAATGGAGAATGAATGGACCTATGTGTACAAAGTTATTCTTCTACAGATAAACTTGATCGAAGCAAAATTAATGTTCAGCAAATGACAATCTGTCTGGAACTGCATTAAATGAGATTCAGTTCTAAATACTTCCTATGAATTAACGTTCGTAATATGTGAAGTTTGGAATCCAAGATTGGGCCAGCATTGGACCGAAAATGGATTCATTGATCCAAAAGGTATTCATTCTAATATGACTACAGCCCATGAAATTGTTATATGTTGATTTAGCATGTAAAACAGCAATCATGTAAAATAAAAAGAAGAAAAAAGTAATAGTTTTAGCGCATGAACTTAATAAAAACGAAATAGGACCAATGTGGGACCAATGTTGGATTTCTCGGCTAATTGTATTTAACATAACTGCTCCTCATTGAATTGTGTTTTCATGTTGATTAATATGCGAAATAGCTCTCACTAGCAATAAACTCGGGCGTTGCCCGGTATGGGCAGAGAGAGAGAGAGTTGTCTCCCATATTTCCGCGTGTGTGACCGAGTCAATAGCCATGCCCTATTCTGGCTTCTGATTGGATAGTGAACTGTGGTGAAACCACGCTTACTTGCGAGGGGAATTGCAGACAAATTCAATTAACTAATTACTCAAATTTGGTGTGTTTTCGCACCCTAAAAAACATGTCACGACCTGAAATTGGTACTGAAGATCGCGTGTACAAAGAGTTGGGTTGAAAGAGTCCACAGTTTGAGAGCTTATCCCGGCAAAAAAAAACCCTCCTATATTTTCATTGTAAGCCCGTTTCTGTTATTGTATGGATGTATAACGAAAAAGAAAGTATTGTTTTTAGTCTGTGAACTCGAAAATCAAGATAGGACCAATGTTGGACCAATCTTGGATTTCTTGGCTAAACAGATATTGCTTTAAGGTAACTGCAGCCCATCAAATTGTACATGTGTTTGTATATTGATTTAGTATGTAAAATAGCTATCTTGTACAATTAAAAGACGAAATTTATGGGTTTACCATGTGAACTTAATAAAAACGAGATAGGACCAATGTGAGACCAATCTTGGATTTCTTGGCTAAGTGCATATTATTTTAACATAACTGCATTGCATTACATTGTGTTTTTTATGTTGATTTAGTATCAAAAATAGCTTTCATTTATAAAGAATCAGAAAGAAATGAATGCTTTTAGAGTGTGAACTCAAAAACCAGGGTAGGACCAATGTTGGACCAATCTTTGATTTCTCGGCTATGTATTGCTTTAAGACAACCTCAGCCAATTATTTTTTTGTCTATATTGAATAGTATGTAAAATAGTTATTATGTACAATGAAAAGAAAAAAAAAAAATGTTTTAAATGCGTGAACTCGAAAACGGAGACAGGACCAATGTCGGACCGATCTCAGATTTCTTGGCTCAGTAGATTTCTCGATACTCTATTAATATAACTGGTGACAATTAAAATCGTATCTTCACGCTGTTACTTTGGAAGATAAGGCTAATGTTGGGCCAAGCATAATCTAATTATATTCCTGGGACAAAAGGTGTTCATTTTAAGACCATCATTATTGATAAAAGCAGACAAGGATTCATACCTATCTTGAATGGCTTTAACATGCCAAGTAAAAAATTACAGTTAACTGAAATCAATTCTCCTTATGCAATACCGAATCCCGATATCCAAGACGGGTCCAATATTGGACCATGAATTGTCCTATTTGTACAAAAGTTATTCTTCTTTTATCGAAAAAATGTATGTGCAGTTTCTAGATAACTAGAATTGCCTTAACTGAATTTCAGTACTAAATACTTACTATGAATTAACATTCCTGATGTGTGAAGTTTGGAATCCAAGATTGGGCCAGCATTGGACCGAGAATGGATTAATTGATGCAAAAGGATTTATTCAAATATAACTACAGCCCATGAAATTGTGCCTTTATGTTGAATGAAAATGTCAAATAGTTCTCATCTATAAAGAAAAAGGAAGAAATTAATGGTTTTAGTATGTGAACTCGAAAACCAAGATAGGACCAATGTGGACCAATCTTGCATTTTTCCGCTAAGTGTATATTGCGTTAACATAATTGCATCGCATTACATTGTGTTTTTTTTATATTGATTTAGTATATAAAATAGCTACCATGTACAATAATAAGAAATTAATTGAATTGTTTTAGCACATGAACTTAATAAAAAAAAAAAAAAACGAACACAGGACCAATGTGGGACCAATCTTGGATTTCTCGGCTAAGTATATATTGGTATAACATAATTGTATATATTCATTATATTTTGTTTTTTATATATTAACTAACTTTGTATGTGAAATAGCTCTCATGTATTAAGAAAAAGAAAGAAATGAATGCTTTTAGTGTGTTAACTCAAAAACCAAGATAGGACCAGTGCTGGACCAATCTTGGATTTCTCGGCTAAAAATATTGCTTTAAGATTACTATACAGCCCATGAAATTGTGTTTGTGAGAGCAATCCTGAATGTTTTCCACATACTTAGTAAAAGTTACTTTTATTGAAATCATTTATTTTTTGTACAATATCAAATCCCGATATCCAAGACTGGACCAATGTTGGACCATGAATGGATCGATTTGTACAGAAGTTCTTCTTCTACAGACATATTTGGTTGAAAGAAATGTGTTGTAAACTATATTTATCTGGAACTGCATTAACTGAGATTCAGTATTAACTATTTCCTATGAATTAACGTTCATAATATGCAAACTTGGAATCCAAGCTTGCGCCAGCATTGGACCCAGAATGGATTTATTGGTCGATAATGTATCATTCAAATATAACTACAGACCACTAAATTGTGTGTTTATGTTGAATTAATATGTAAACTAGCTGTTATGTACAAAAAAGAGAAGAAACTGATAGTCTGAGTGTGTGAACTTGAAAACCAAGATAGGACCAATATGGGACCGATCTTGGATTTCTCGGCTCATTAGATATTCCTTTAAGTCAACTGCAACCAATTAGATTGTGTCTTTACGTTGTATTAGTGTAAGAAAACAGCTGTAATGTTAAAAAAAAAAAGAAGTCGATAGTTTCAGTGTGTGTGAACTTGAAAACCAAGATAGGACCAATGTTGGACCGATCTTGGGTTTCTCGGTTCGTTGGATATTTTTTTAAGGCAACCCACAATTAATGTGGAAAGATTCATTTGTGTTCAGGTGGAATTGTGATATGAATTTAAATCTAAACTGAAATAACATCGATGTGTACACTTAGGAACCAAGATTGGGCCATCTTGCTCCAGTCTTGGATATCTTGGCCCAAGATATCCATTCTAATACAATATGGGGCCAATCTTGTCCCAAGATTTGGTGTTGGCTGGGTGTATGCTATCTTTTATCTCAAATCCACGTAAAGCAGAAAAAAAAAGGTGATTTCTCCACACATAGCATTTTGGTCAGCTGACTGACAATACAACAGCCCTACGGCCAGGGATTCACTCCAACTCCAACAGTGTCATAACTGTCATTCCTTCCCCCTCGTCCCCACCCTCCCCAGCACAGTACATTATTAAAATCAAGATGAAAGCGAAAAAAGGTGAGGGGGTTGATCTCCCTTCTGATAACAATCAGACGTGAAAGAAAAAAACAACCAATCAATTAAGCAAAATGCAAGAGACAAAACTTTCAAACCACACAGTGAAACAAAAGTGTGGCACATAAAAAAAAAAAAAAAAAAAATTTCCGCTAAAAAAAAAAAAAAAAAAAAAAAAAAAAAAAAAAAAAAAAAAAAAAAAAACAAACAAATAAGACATCAGCCCCCTTGTCAACATCAGAACATTAATATGACAAAGTGTAAAAAAACACAAACAAACAACAAAACAAAAAAAAAAACAAAAAGTGAACAACTTTAAGGAACAAAGCCTGCAAATATTCATACTGATCTGCTAAACAAAACAAAAACAAAACAAAACAACACACACACACACACACACACACACACACACACACACACACACACAAAAATGGCAGACAGGAAATCACAAAGTGAACTAAACAGCAGTCAGATTCTTGCCCACAGAAACACACACATGAAGTTCAATGGGCAGTGCTCGCTTAATGAAAGGAATAAGGTTAAGTGTTCAATCCAGGTTACAAAAGACGTCACACTTTCTAGGAAAGACAAACCTGCAAATGGCAGTCACATTTAAAAATGGCACATTAAAGATGGCACATTAAAAAATAAAAACAAACAAACAAACAAAACACAGCAATCAACCACACAAAAAAAAAACCCAATCTGAATCAAGTGGTAGTCACATATTAGGAAGTCTGAACAGTGACACAATTGGCAGAAGAGCAATACTTGTTTCCTGAACAGTTGAAGCACGTGATCAACTATTAAAGTCAAGAACAGTGACAACATCTTGTTGAAAAAACTGACCTTTGTTACCAACTGGACCAAGAGCAATGGCTGCCAGCCCTCTGAGACCAAACAGGTGTCTGGTGATGCAGTGTGATACTAGACTTCTGACTGAAAGCATCTGGACTCCTGTTCAAAGCAAACTGATCACTGATGGGCTAACAGGGAAAACCTGTCTTCCACCATGTATCCCCATTGCTGGCATGTGTAGAACACCACTTCAGCTGCCCTAGGAAATGTTTTATCATCCTTTTCAAAAATCTAACTCCTAAACTCTAACCTCCAACCCCTCTCCCTACCCCTTCCTTCCTCTCCCTCCCTTTTTCTCCACAAATTTGTCGAATTCAGAATTTTCTTTCCACCACAATGGGGATTTCCAGAATAAAACAGAAATAACATTTCTTTTTAAGTTGAGAGAGCTGAACACCACGATGCCTGACACCACGAACGACTATGGCTGAAACACACACACACATACTACTTTGGTAAAGCAGATTTGAAGCCACTGACCTTAGTGACCACCTTTCACTCCTTTGGCTCTGGAACTGAAGGCCTCTCTCTACTTTTCCCCTCACCATTAACATTCAATTGTAAGCCACATCCCTTGGCACCATTCCCGATGAATCTCCTAAAAAAAAAAAAAAAAAAGTTGGATGCAAACAAACAGGTTCTAGCCGGGTCAGTGAGTCAACCATTATTGCTGACTTGTTCCAAGGGTCCCGAGTTTAATCCCCCCCCCCCCCCCCCCCTTGAGATGATGTCCAGGGTAGCGGGGGTCTTCTTCTTTTATGTTCACTTCCCTGCAGACCTTGACCCCCTCCAAGTCCTTCAGATGTGCCTCTGGAGTAAGGTCCCATGTATGCAAGCTGATGTATTAAAGAAAAAAATTAGAAAAAAGAAAACAACGGTTGCATTCAGGTTAAATTCCACACCATCCTGCCTTGACGTTTTTTCACCTTGTGCATCAGAAGAATGAATGCCAAGTCTTAAGGGAAAAAAAAGGGGGGGGGGGGGGGGGGGGGGGGGGGGGGGGGGGGGGGGGGGGAGGGAGAGAATGAAAAATGAAAAGCACACAAATGCTCAAATGTTATGTCTCACAAGAAATTAGCACATATTTGACACATGAATGTCTTAATTTGGGTCGAGTGCATGACCAAGTAGTGGACGTAAACCCTTCACCTCATGACTGCCATTTGATCCCAGAGGAAAAGACAGTGAAATAAACAAACATGAAATTCCAAACAAATCATCCAATTCAAACTGCGAAAACAAGGAAATCAACACACATCATCAAACAAAAGAGAGGCACCACAGCAAAGACTAAGTGCAGCAACACTCCTAATCGTACCAACATCCGCTACAGAGTCCTGCGGAGATGCTGAAAGAACAACAATGGTTATCATTTTTCACAGACATGCCCACCACTCGCATATGCATGATGATTCACAACAACAAGTTACCACCACCACCACCAACAACAACAACAAGTTACTATCAACCATGGGATGAAGAGATTTGTCACATGTGATAGAAAAACAGTGTTGGATGACGCAAAATGTCAAATGTGAGATGTGGGTTGATTTTTGTCACACAGTTCTCTTCAGTCATTTTTTGTATGATCTCACAAGACTAACCAGGACTTCAATTATTGTACACAACGTTGACACTTGATCTTGTGGAGGATGGTCTCAACAGGAATATGACTGTTCTTCTGTCCGCCTACAAGACCCATAGCATGACATTAAGTTCTGAGAATTTTCATGTTTTGGGAACGGATGGTTAGCCTACCTCTTACAAAACCCTCTCTCTACAAAGCCTGAATCTTTTTATCATTTTTATGGCTGTTGTAGCAAGGTTCCTCTGTACTAGAGAACACTTCTAATGGAAACCGGATTTCGCCACATCTGATATTTCGACAGCATTTTCTAAACTGGCCTTCTCTTCCGGAAGTTGGTGATGGGATTTTACGTGTGTGCAAGATGTTATGCGTGCGTTCACACACGGAACCTCGGTTTATAGTCTCATCCGAAGGACTGTATGGGAAAAAAATGCAGTCAGAACCAATGTTAACTCCGAGGGAAAAAAATCCCCTGTACCGAAACGGCCCGGCGGAGATTCGAACCCATAACCCCAAGATTACGAGTCCGGGCTCCACCACTAGGCTGTTCCGGCCTCTCTCTCTCTCTCTCTCTCTCTCTCTTTTTAACTAGCAACAATCAGCCATGTCCTGTCTTCTCACGTCACGTCGGTTTTCCTCCTCAAACATGGGATGAAATAGGGCCTACAATGAATGTACATGAGTCGAGTGTTGATTTTAAGGCTCACGAAATCTTGTTGTTCATGTTTTAAGCCGAGTGGCGGTTGTCACGAAGTGTGTTCATATCCAAACACGCAGAACTGCATTGCCAGTTTTCTAATCTGTTTAAATATCCAGACATGGATCTTCGTGTGATTTCTTTAATAAGAAAAAAAAAAAAAAAGGGGGGGGGGGGGGGGGGGGAGAGAAAAAAAAAAAAAAAGGAGAAAAAGAAAAAAAAAAGGAAGAAGAAAAAAAACGAGAAAGAAAAAAAAAAAGAAAGAAAAGAAAAGAAAGTAACACAAAAGGATATTTAAGTTATACTGCTTTCAAGAACAGAATAATTCACCTCGCAAGGGGATTAAACAATGATTCTACAACTAAAGAAATAAAATGTGAATGCTATGAATGCTATGCTATGTATTAGTGGGTCAGCGAGAGAGAGAGAGAGAGAGAGAGAGAGAGAGAGAGAGAGAGAGAGAGAGAGAGAGAGATGCATGCACGCGCATTCAAACACACACACACACACACTGTCACACATATCCCGCTGCATTTCTCTTAACAGCTTAAAATCAGTGAAATGAACTTACATTCAATTTGAAGAAGGAACGAAGTAACAGAGAGACGTGGGACACAAATAGACGGGGTACCAAAGAGGCGAGAGCGCAGAGAGAGAGAGAGAGAGAGAGAGAGAGAGAGAGAGAGAGAGAGACGGGGGGGGGGGGGGGGGCGGCACATAGTTGGCGGACACATACAGGCGGGGTCCATATCAATAATGCCCCTCATCTATCAATAATCTAAAGCCCAGAGACGGAGGACACAGACAGACGTGGGCTCATAGTTAGGGGGGGGGGGGGGGGGGGGGGGGGGGGGGGGGGGGGGGGGGGGGGGGGGGGTCATGTAACAATAACACCGCTAGACCCAAGGCCAGAGACAGAGGGCATAGTGGCGTGGGCTCGTAGATCCGGGGTGGGTTCTCTCCTAAACTGCTGTAAAAGCAGACGACGAGAGTAGGTGGGGAACGGGGAGTGGATTTTCCCTTAAAAAAAAAAAAATCACGTCGAACAGAGGGGTGTGTGGAGGGAGGAAGGGAGGGAGCGGCGATTTCCTCCTCATCTCAAACAATTCGACACATTTTTTTTTTACCTACCTGGTAGAGTTCAGAAATCCCAGGGAGGGTTCAGAAGAAGGTATGGTGGGCCTCGTGTTTTGCAGTCCGACCAGCGGGGAGACGAGCGCTCAGGAACCGACCTACCCCCCACCCCCATTCCCACCCGCTCCGCTCGTCCGTCCTGACATGTGCCGGGAGCTTGATATGACGCAGATACCAGTTACCCCTAGTTTGTGGTGGACCTGACCCTGAGTAGAGAGGACTGGGCTTTACCCATAACCCCTTCGTGGGGGGGACAAGTAGGTGCACGCTATGTAACGACACTCGCCATCTCATTACGCCTCCATCCCATCCGCTCTCTCTCTCTCTCTCTCAAACACATACTACACTTTATGTGTGTGTGTGTGTGTGTGTGTGCGTGCGTGCATGTGTGCGTGCGTGCGTGCGTGTGTGTGTGTGTGTGCCCAGACCAACAGTTAGTTCCCCGCGCGAAAACTCCAAATCCATTGGTTGCCTGCCTTACGACAAGAACACACACACACACACACACACACAAACAAAACCCAGACAGCAGACGTCATGGGGCCTGTGGAGACTGGGAGCGACAGAACTTGCAGACGATAGGCCCACGTGCTTCCCGCCGCATGTCGTCTGCAAAGGTACGGCTGCACTGATTGGCTGCAGACCTTCACTGGAAAGTTCTGATTGGTTACAGAATTGCACTGGAAGATCAGACGATCGTTTTGGGTATAAAAGCTCTAATTCCCCGCGAAAAGCGACGATTTCAAAGACTACTGCGAACGAAAGACATGTTCGTAAAAGCTTTTGCTATGAGGACGTAAAACTCAACTATTTCAGGCGAAAAAAGCGACCCCGTTGTTTCAGTTTTGCGACGGAAAGATGGACTTTGTACCGAAGGGTAGGTCTGGCATTTATTTTCAACAGTTTTTCTCCGCATTTACGCATAAATGCACTCCCATGTACATAAATCAGCACAGATTACTATGCATGAATCCACCTAGACAGCATAGATGTATGTGTCTAAGTACACATGCAAACATACAATTAGTTATGTATAAATATACCCATCTACCTCCAAGTGTATTACCAACTTCCATGGGAGTTGCTACTTTGGTAAGAATAACAAATAGCATTAAGTTCTCTTTTTGAATTATTTCTTTTTGAATAAGGCAACCAGCTTGAACATGCTCAAGACAGCGGTACTGTTGTGCATTATTAGTTTTTAGCCATCCCGTTTCTACCGGCACGCAATTGCCTTTCCTTCGGAAATCGAACTGGATTTAACATGCGTGTAAGGTTTTCAAGTTTACGCATGTGTACACGCGTGGGATGCCAGTTGGGTCTCATTAGAAAACCTGGGGAGTCTGCATAAAAAATTAATTCCAGGAAAAAAAAAGTATCTCCCAGCTTTTCAAGCCTTCTGTTTTTGGTGGACCTATAGAGAGGGAGTGGAGTAGAGGGGGTGGGGCTGGGGTGGAAAAGGGACGTCACAGCAGCGAGCAAAGGTACCAGACATACACCAAAGACCAGGAGAAAAAAAGGAGTGTGTTAAAAAAAAAACAAAAAAAAAAACGCTTTTGGACGGTCCTATCGGAAGCAGAAAGGCTCACCGGGGATTAGAAGAGAGGGGCCGGGCGGGGTGGGATTCGGTTCATAATTTCATTATTGTCGTTCGGAGTGAGTAGAGCTACAGAGAAGGGGGGGGGGGGGGGGGGGGGGGGGGCAATACGAAGATTCCCATCCGGTCAGTGTTTTTTACCAAAGTAAAACGAAACTGGTGCGCCACTCCCTCTTATTCACGTCGCGTCCAAAGCCGTTTTGCTTCGATATTCTCCCCGCCCCCTGGTTGAATTTGTTTCTATTATCTCTTCTTCTTTCCTGCTTTTTCCTTTTTTCTTTTTCTTTTTTTTTTCTTCTTTTTTTTTTCTTGTTTTCACGCTTCCTTGCTTTCAACCCCAGGAGAGAAAGGGGGGGGAGGGGGGGGGGGGGGGGGGTCCGAGTCCATTAAGCTTTTACTTTCCGTGGGCTCCATGTTGCTCTCCGGTTGTTTACTTTTACGTCCTCTGACCTGAAACCAGGTTATATGAGACATTGTTAGTAAAGGGGGGGGGGGGGGGGGGGGGGGGGGGGGGGGGAAAGAGAGAGGGATTCTCTCTCTCTCTCTACCCATTTACTAACAAATGTCTCATATGATCTGCTCTCTCTCTCTCTCTCTCTCTCTCTCTAGTAATAAATATCTTATATGGTCTGGTTTCTCTCGCTCTCTCTCTCTCTCTCTGTATGTGGTCATGCGTTTATGTGTTGTCGTCTTTGTGCATGTTTGCTCCCGTCCATGTGCACGTGAAAGCAGTGGAAAACGCATGTTCGGAGCGGCACCACGACAGTCAAGCCATGGACACACAATGACGAAACTCAGCACGTGATACACGTGGTTCACACTTGGACACCTGCTGCTTGGACATTGCTTCGACGGCGACGGGCCAGTGAGCTGGTGTTTCTCCCAGCTGAAAGGTAGTGTGGAAGTGAACCTGTCTTTGTGCCGGGGCGTTTGTGTCGGTGGCCGATGTGTAGCAGACAAAAGAATTTTCTGCATATTATTTACTGTACAATGTGAAAGAAAAGAGATGAAGAGGAAAAGACACAAACCAACGAAACATTGTAGATTTTTTTTTTTTTCAATTTTAAAATCTAAGCATCCACAAAGACATTTGCATTGTTTACAGATCTGCGGTCAAAAATCTGATTTATTACTGTGCAATGGTTAGCATCGGTCCACTTCCTATCACAAAACATTTTAGCTCGCGAGTTGCATTCGCGCTAAACGCGTACATCCAGTGATAATGGTAAACGACCGAGACGAGGGATGGTAGAGGGATCATCAAACACTAAGGCGAGAGACAAAAAGAGAACAGTGTCATATCAGACTGGTAGCGAAAACGACGATTTTTAATGTGGCACGCCTGCAACTTGAGAAGTTTCAATGTGTAGCGAGGAACTCTGTGTTCGATACTTCAACACTGGTTAGGCTAGAAAGCGAGTAGTGCACGAATGTCCTGCACAAGCAGACATTGTCAAAAAAATGGACTGGTTGCGCCCTGTCTCCCTGTGACTGAAGGACAAAGGCGTTGAGGTGAATGACTGTCCGGTCGTTCGCCCAACCGCCGGTAGATTTTCATGAAGTGTGGGCGGCGACGAAGACGACGACGACGCGACAACGACGATGGTGAGAGTGAGAGTGAGGCTGAAAACACAAGCTTCTACCGGTAAGTACTTGAAACAAAAATGGTTCGTTAAAGGTTCACATCAGGGGGCCTAACTGGTAATGCACGTGACCAAAGTGGAGGTCGGCTTTATCTGTTATTCCGTGCTCACTGGTGTGAGCTTTTTACGGCCATTACTTCAACGTTTGTCCTTTTCCTAACGTTCAACTCGACAACATGCTGGACCATCGGTGGAAAGAGATCAAGAGGAAAAAGACATAAACCAACGAACCAACAAAGTTGGAAAGTGAGCCGGAAATCACGTGCTCAAATATGCATGCACTGTGGCAAGGTGCCAGTTTACTGTTTGGAGATGGGGGGGAAAAAAAAATATAAATAAAATAAAATAAAAAACGAAAAAAGACTCCACATTTTCAGATGTAACGACAGTGCGATCGACCCGAAGATAATCTAATGTACGTATTTTCATGCTTTATAAGGTCATTCTTAATCGTCGAAATATAATTTTTTTTTTTTAATGTTGATGTATTTATTTCTTTCCATGTTTGTTTCTCTTTCGGTGGTTCCGTCGTTGTGTCTCGCGATACGGATACATTTTTGAGTCGAAGAGTTGTGACTTCCTGGGACGCGTGTTGCGAGTTGAAGGGTGTCTCACCCAGATTTAGAGGATCGTTCCGTGAGCATTCCCTACCGCATGCACAACATGTATTCTAGCTCTGCTCGACTGGTCTTTGTAGACCGTGTTAGCTTCTCCTATGCATTTTAGTAAAGTCTGTTGGGTATGAGCACATTTTTATGAATGTTAGCGTAGTCTGATACATGCTAGCACCATTGTGATGAGTAATAGCCATACTCTGTGACATGCACCCCATGCTAGAGATTTAAAACGTGTTAGTATCATTCAAATGAATGTTAGCCATACTCTGTGACATGCACCCCATGCTAGAGATTTAAACGTGTTAGTATCATTCAAATGAATGTTAGCCATACTCTGTGACATGCACCCCATGCTAGAGATTTAAACGTGTTAGTATCATTCAAATGAATGTTAGCCATACTCTGTGACATGCACCCCATGCTAGAGATTTAAACGTGTTAGTATCATTCAGTGAAAGCTATCCTGTTACACACGCACTGCAGGTTAGTCATAATATGATGCTTACGCTCCACAGCTTTTGTTTTAAACAGTAACATGCACATCTCAGCACACTAGGTTTGTCATTGGTATGTCGTGAGGGAGGTAGCAATAGAAGGGGTAGATTAGGGTTGGGGTAGGAGGAGCTTAAACACCTTGCAGATCCTGTGGCGTCCCGATCGTCATTTCCCGTCACGTGAGATCCTGGCACCAGCAAGCGGCATTCGGTAAGTGCATTGCGAACCGTGGCACCGGCTGGCGGCATTCGGTGAGTACTTTACGAATAGTTTTTTTCTCCACGCTGTACTTTCAAGTTCTGAACATGAAATTGGTTTTCTTCGGGTAAACAAGTTCAAGTCAGCAAAAAAATGTTTGTAACGCTGGTATGGAAAAAAATCGTTTCACTTTCGACACTTTTTTTTTTTTTTTTTTTTCAAAGTGGCTAATGTTGTAAACAGTGGCGAGTTGAACAGTACCCGAAGAGCCGCACATTTAAGGGAATGCTTACGGAAGCCCGCAGCACGCACTAGGATTGATCGTTTCGTCTTTGTACGTCATTGTCTTTGTACGTCATTGTCTTTGTCGTTGTCATGTCTGACCGCGTCCTCTTTTTTTTTTTTTTTTTTATAGCCTTCGCGCGCGCGCGCGCGTGTTTGTGTGTGTGTGTGTGTGTGTGTGTGTGTGTGTGTGTGTGTGTGTGTGCGTGCGTGCGTGCGTGTGTGTGGTGGTTCCCATTATCTTTGTGACGCCGTGTTTTTGGAAGGAAGAGAGATCCTGAATTAATCGTGAGGATAGAAAAGAGAAGGAGAACGCTTACATTTGTGGATGTGAACATGTATACATCTGGAGTAGCATTTACAGGAGGTGGGGGGGGGGGGGGGGGGGGAGACAGAAAGACAGAGGGGGAGAGAGAGGATAAAAGCTAATGCAAAAACGCATCCCTTTCATTTTTCGATTTAGTGTGTGTGTGCGCATTGGTGCGTGCGTGCGTATGTGTGTGTAGTAGTAGTAGTACTTTAATATTTTTACGTCTTTTCACAAATTATGTGATATTAAACAGGAAAGGAGAGATAGGCAAGCAGAGGGAGGGAGTTAGTTTGTTTGCTTACAAGTGTGTGTGTGTGTGTGTGTGTGTGGGGGGGGGGGGGGGGGGGTAGGTAGGTAGGTAGGTAAGGACGGGGTTGGGCTGGGAGTGAGCGGAGGGGTGGTGTACATAACATCAGAAAACAATTAGACAAACGAATAAACAAACAAACCTACACACACTATCAATACCAGATTAAAGCAAATACCTGACTGGACTACAAATCAAGCAGAAAGTAACTTTCAAAGCAAAATCAACATCAGAAGTCAATATCAGTGTGTGTGTGTGTGTGTGTGTGTGTGTGTGGTGGTGGTGGTGTTCTTGTTGTTACTGTTGTGAGTGTGTAGGTGTGTTCCTCCGTCAGTTACAGCGCGCTCTTGGACTACAAATCTTATCGTCGTCTCCCGAAAGTTTCGTGCCAGTTTTTTTTTTTTTTCCCATTTCTGCTACTCTCCAGTTTTTCTTTTCATACACTGTCCTCGTCTCTGTTCTCTCTCTCCCTGTCTGTCAGCATCATTCCCTGTCTCTGTCTGTCTGCCTGCCTGTCTGTATATCTGTCTGCCTGTTGCCCATTGGTGTGTCAGTCGGTCGCTTGGTTGATCGGTCCATCCGGTTGGCCGGCCGTTTGTCTGCCTGTCTGTCTGTCTCTCTGTCTGCCTGTGTGTGTCTCTGTCTGTCTCTGTTTTTCTCTGTCTGTGTCACCTGGATGTAAAAATTCCACAGTGCATACCGTGCGATAAGCCACTTAGTACATCTGTATGATATTGTGTATAAATCTGTCTGCCTGTTACTGTCTGTGTGTCTCTCTCTGTCTGCCTGTCTCTCTTTCTGTCTCTCTGTTGTCTTTGTCTCTCCGTCTATTTCTCTCTGTCTGTGTCTGTCTCTCTGTTTCTGTCTGTGTCCCTCCCTATCTGTGTCTCTGTTTTCTGTTGCTCTCCAGTTTTGCTTTTCATACACTGCCCTCGTCTCTGCTCTCTTTCCCTGTCTGTCAGCATCATTCCCTGTCTCTGTCTGCCTGCCTGCCTGCCTTTCTATCTGCCTGTCTGTATATCTGTCTGCCTGTTGCCCATTGGTGTGTCAGTCGGACGTTTGGTTGATCGGTCCGTCCAGTTGGCCGGCCGTATGTCTGTCTTTGTCTGTCTTCTCTGTCAGTCTGTGTGTCTCTCTCTCTGTCTCTGTTTTTCTCTCTGTCTGTCTGTCACCTGGATGTAAAAATTCCACAGTGCATACCGTGCGATAAGCCACTTAGTACATCTGTATAATACTGCGCGTATAAATGTCTGCCTGTCTGTCTGCTACTGTCTGTGTGTGTCTCTGTCTGTCTGCCTCTCTGTTTCTGTCTCTGTCTTTGTCTGTATTTCTGTCTGTATGTGTCTCTATCTGCCTGTCTCTGTTTTTCTCTCTGTCTCTCTCTGTTTTTCTCTCTGTTTTTCTCTCTGTCTGTCTGTGTCACCTGGATGTAAAAATTCCCCAGTGCATACCGTGCGATAAACCACTTAGTACATCTGTATAAAACTGTGTATAAATCTGTGTGTGTGTGTCTCTGTCTGCCTGTCTCTCTGTTTCTGTCTTTGTCTCTCTGTCTGTTTCTCTCCGTCTGTCTGTGTCTGTCTGTCTCTCTTTTTCTGTCTGTGTGTCTCTCTCTGTCTGTCTCTGTTTTTCTCTCTGTCTGTCTGTCTCCGTCTCTCTGTCTGTCTGTGTCTCCTGGATGTAAAAATTCCACAAATGTATACCGTGCGATAAGCCACTTAATACATCTGTATGATACTGTGTATAAATCTGTCTCTCTGTTTTTGTCTCTGTGTGTGTCTCTCTCTCTCTGTATCTGTCTTTGTCTCTGACTGTCTCTGTCTCTCTGTTTCTTTCTTTCTGTCTGTCTGTCTGTTTCTGTCTGTGTTTGTCTCTCCCTATCTGTCTGTCTGTCTGTCTCTGTTTTTCTGTCTGTCTGTCTGTCTCCTGGATGTAAAAAATTCCGCAGTGTATACCGTGCGATAAGCCACTTAGTGCATCTGTACAATACTGTGTATAAATCTGTCTGTTTCGGTCTGTGTGTCTCTGTCTCTCTTTTTGCCTCTCTGTCTGTCTTGTCTCTGTCTGTTTCTATCCGTCTGTCTGTTTCTGTCTCTGTGTGTCTCTATCTGTCTGTTTCTGTTTTTTTTCTCTGTCTGTCTCCGTCTCTCTTGTCTGTCTGTCTCTCCTGGATGTAAAAAATTCCACAATGCATACCGTGCGATAAACCACTTAGTACATCTGTACAATACTGTGTGTATAAATCTGTTTCTGTCTGTGTGTCTCTCTCTGTCTGCCTGTCTCTGTGTGTGTCTGTCTTTGTCTCTCTGTCTGTCAGTCTGTGTCTGTCTGTCGCTGTTTGTCTGTCTCCTGGATGTGAAAACTCCACTGTGCATACCGTGTGCGATAAGCCACTTAGCGTTATAAATCTTATTGCAGCGTGTTATAAATCTTATTGCAGCGTGTTATAAATCTTATTGCAGCGTACGGAGTGATAAACTATGCAGCGGTAAAACGTATCTATCTAGCTGTCTGCCCGTACGTATGTCTGTCTACCTATTTAGTCTGTCTCCAAAAGCGTCGCCTGTGGCTGTAGAGACTGATACGAGAGTTGCATTCTCTGACACAATGGTCACATCTGTATGTTGACACACTGGTTTGTTGGCATCCCCTTTCTGCGGGCTCGCTTTTCTGCTGCAGCAGCAGTTTTTCTTCGCCAGTCTGCAGCCGTTTCTTGTGAGTGCTTCTCCACATGTTGCTGTCTGCTCTGAGGTCCTCTCAGGACTCGGTGTTGATCTCAAGTGCATTCATGTCTCTGTTGCCAAAGTCTTTGCATCTCGGCTGTGGGCGGCAAGTGCTAACAATAAAGAAAATAAATGAATATAATAATAAACATGATTACATTTCCCAGCCAACGCGACCAACGCCGTCTCAGCAGGGTATACAAGGAAGGGAGGCCAGCGCGAGACAGGACTTGTGTGTGTTGATCACTCTGTCTTGCGAGGAGATGCCCAGTATACGCCCGAGTCTTCCGAGGTGGAAGGAATTGAGCCTAACAATAAGCATAATAAATGTAATAATAATAATAATGACAATAAAACAAAAATATTATAAACATAACAGTAAACATGATAATGATGATAAACATAATAATGGTAACAAACATAATAATAGTAATAATAAACAAAAACATTAACACAACAATAATAATAATAATAATGATACATGGCCCAGCCAGCACAACCAACGCCGTCTCAGCAGGGTATACATGGAAGGGAGGTCAGCGCGAGACAGGACTTCTGTGTTGGTCACCTGTCTCGCCGGGAGATGCCCAGTATACGCCTGAGGCTTCTGAGGTGGAAGGAATTCAACCTAATAATGAGCATAATAAAATAATAATGATAATAATAAACTTAACACTTAACATGGTAATAACAATCAATATAATAATCATCAAAAACATACAACTACTACTACTTATGATAATCAAGAAACATAAACATACACACAATGATAATAACAATGCTGATAATAATAAAGACCGCCTTGAAACAAGAGTAGGGGAAAGAAAGGCCGAAAAAAAAGGGAAAAAAATAGCAAAGGCGGGGGTGGTGGAGGGCCTAAAAAAAAACAAAAAACAAAACTTGATAATAAACATGATTACAAAAACACATAAAAATCCGCATAATGAAGATAGTCAATGTAATAATAATAAAGATAACAATAACAAACAACATGATAAACATAAGGGTGATAATTATAACAAACATAATAATAATAATAAAAATTATAACATAAGAAAATAATAATAATAATGATAAACCTGATAATGAAAAACATAATAGCAGTAATAAACCTGATAAGAAACAATAGAATTAAGATAATAATTACAAACACAATGATATTGATAGTAATAATGATAATAATAATTACATGGCCTAGCCAACACAACCAACGCCGTCTCAGCAGGGTATACATGGAAGGGAGGCCAGCGCGAGACAGGATTTCTGTGTTGGTCACCCTGTCTTGCCAGGAGATGCCCAGTATACGCCTGAGGCTTCTGGGGTGGAAGGAATTGAGCCTAATAATCATAATAAAACATATAATAATAACATAATAGTAATTATAAACATAATACTTGACATCATGATAATAAAACATAATAATGATAAACAAAACATAATACTAGTACTACTAATGATAATGAACAAACATGAACTTACAATGATGATAATAATAATAATGATAATAATAGTAAATAATGATAGTCATAATGATAAAGACCGCCTGGCAACAAAACAGTAAATAATGATAAAAAAGGGAAAAAAAAGGCCGGAAAAAAAGGCGGGGGGGGGGTGGTGGAGGGACTAAAAAAAAAGAAAGGATAAAAACTGTAAAACAACAAACATAATAATCATAACTACAAAACATAACAATCAGCATATGAACATAACATAATAAACATACAATAACAAACATAATAAACATAATAAAAATAACAAACGTAATAAAGAACAATAGTAATGATAATGAAACCTGATAAAAATTAGAAAACACTTCAGCACAAATAAACACAAATAAAAAAACAATAATAAAGATCATCATAACAAACAATGATAATAACAATAGCAATAGTAATAGTAAACGATTACATGGTCCAGCCAACACAACCAACGCCATCTCAGCAGGGTATACATGGAAGGGAGGCCAGCGCGAGACAGGACTTCTGTGTTGGTCACCCTGTCTCGCCAGGAGATGCCCAGTATACGCCTGCGGCTTCTGAGGTGGAAGGAATTGAGCCTAATAATGAGCATAAAAAGCAATCATAAGTTCAAAGACACAGAACGACAAACCTACACCCAAAGTGATACGAGATAGTAATACAGTAATAGGATGAGGATAATATGAATGATAATAAAAGAACAAAGCCAATTGCCAAACAAAACAAGAGGAAATAGGTAGAAAGGAAGAGCCGAAAAAAAGGGAAGAAAAGAAAAAAAAAACAAAAAAGAAACAAAAAAGAACAAAGAGTGGAAAGAAGGAATAAAGGCAAGAAGGGGGGAAGGGGAAGACATAGGGGAAAGAGGACAAAAAGAAAAAGGAAAGAGTAAAAGCAAAAGAAAGAAATAAGTCAAAAAGAGCAAGGGAGGACTGGTGGAGGGACACGAAAAATAATGAACAAAAAACAAAACAACAAGCAACAAAGACTTGAGGCATTAAAACATACTAAACATGGATACACAACAAACACGAACCGATGCCCAGAATGAACACAAACGTAAAAGGGAAAATAATGATGAAATAGAAAACAAAACA
>JADBJO010017092.1:37500-38648 GCA_016801955.1 Conus betulinus | reverse complement strand
GTGCATGATTCCGGCACGAAATGCCTATATTGTTGCGTTGCGTGCGTACGTGCCCGCTCGTGTCCTGCGCTGCCCGCAGCAGCCGTCGTCGTCGTGGTAGTTTTTTCAGAGCTACCGTGGTGTGTGTGTGTGTGTGGTGGTTGTGGTTGTGTGTGTGTTGTGTATTCTTGTTGTTCCGTGCGCGCGTGCGCGGTGGCTTTGGCGTGTTGCCGGCTCTGCTGCCATTGAACCTGTTGCTCCATGAACTTAGGGTTCGGTGGTCGCCGCCGAACATGGAGGTACCCCATGTCACCCGCACTGTCCATCACTCCACAAGAAGGCTGACCAGAAGAATGGACGACAGCTGGCCGAGAAAATACGCGGAGGTCGGATATGCAGGAAGTGAGGGGGACAGAGTGGGGGTGGTCTCGGGGATTGGAGAGGAGAGGAAGTCCTATGAGAGACAAGGGAGGGAGAGAGGTTGGTGGGGGGGGGAGGTCCGAGGGCTTGGGCAGTGTGTGTGTGGTGTGAGTGGGATGGGGGTGGGTTGGGGAAACGTGTGTTCCTGGGGTGGGGTGAGTGTGCAGGTCTGAGATAGACTGGGTGATTTGTGTGGTATTTTGGTACGAGAGAGTGGATAGGTTTTGGATGGGATGGTGGGTGGAGAGAGATAGAGAGAGAGAGGAGAGCGGAGAGAGAGAGAGTAGAGGCAGACAGACAGATAGACAGACAGAGAGAGAAGAGAGAGAGAGAGAGAAGAGAGAGCTATTAGAGAGAGAGAGAGAATTCTTTTTCAAAAATGGATAGAATTGGGAAATTTATTGTGACAAATATATAAATATAGACAACGACAGACAGAGAAATACAGTAACATGCAAAGAGACACCGAGACAAAGACAGAAAGATACAGAGGAAGTCTGAACAACTATTTGTTTCATTTTTTTTTTTTTTTACATAAAACCATCACAACAAGACATCTCTTTTGTGTCCAACGCACTACTAGAGAACGTAGACGAACTGACTCTGTTTTTAAATAGAAAATCACCCCAAGAAGCTTTTTTGCCAAGGGAGACTAGAATTAAATGGCAAAAAACAAAACAAAACAAACAAACAAAAAAACCCCAGAAAAATGGTTTCTGTCCCTCATTAAGGTAATAGCAAATTTCATT
>JADBJO010017092.1:22500-27500 GCA_016801955.1 Conus betulinus | reverse complement strand
TCACAGCAGAGCTAATTGCTATTATTATGGCACTGAACTATCTTCTTACTTTTCCATATACGATATTTCAAATATTATTTTGTGTGTCGATTCAAAAGTCTGTCTTACAAGCTTTACAATATTCTCATACAAGAGTGAGAGGAGAAATGATATCTGAGATATATCATTTAATTCATTTTTTGTCTTTACGTGGTTCTTCTATTGACTTTTGTTGGATTCCATCACATTGTGGTTTAGCGGCAAATGAAAGGGTTGATCGGTTAGCCAAAAATAGTGCAGCTAATAAAAAGAGCTTTACAAAAATAATATTCCTTTATCCTTGTATGAAAATTATAGTCTTTTAGGTAAAGCATCATGGGGATTCGGTGATACGAAGACAGAAAGAGTGTTCAAACATAATAAGGACAACAAGGGAAAATTCTTTAAGAATCTTGTAAAATATAAAACGGGACACAATCTCCATCAGGAGCGGATTTTGAAGAGTCTGATCTTTAGACTCAGACTTGATGCATACAAAACAAAATACTGTAAAAATGTCACTTGCATTTGTGGCCAAAATATTACACTATTTCATGTCATCTTTCTTTGCAGAAATACTAAAAAAATATTTACCCACTTGGCTATTAAGTTTGAACCCATCAATTGCGAATTTCTGGGACATTTTTGGGAACGAAGCGAAGGCTATAGAAGCTGTTAGGGCAATTGTTAAGAGTCCAGTTGGACATTTACTTTGATTCTCGAGTTACTTGTTGGATTTATTTTATTATTATTTCAATGGTTAAAAATGTTTTTGTTTCTTTGAAAAAATGTTCAGATATGAATCCAGGCTAAAGTAGTTTACAGTTATGCTGGTAGAGATTAGAATGGGGTTAAAGTGATGGTCACTTATTGGTATCTCATTAATTAAATAGACTATGCATGCAAAAATTAGCATACTACACTACCTCCTCCATACTCCATACGCTTTTAATAACATTTTTAAAACAACACACACATTTATGCCCCCCCCCCCCCCCCCCCCCCACACACACACACACACACACACACCGGCCTGTTTTACATTTTTTGTTTGTTTGTTTTGTTTTGTCTTTGTTTGTTTGCCTATTCGTTTGTCTCTTATTTTTGTCTAAGATCGCTGTAAAGTGGATAGACATTAAACGGTCAGTTCTGGTCTACGTGGCTGACTGGACCACAAATAACATGACCTGACCAGAACATACATGTACAGAGGGACTGGGCAGACCGAACGTCTCCGAACCCTCTGTGCCAAGAACAGGCGGGAAGCACACCTAAAAATTCACATAGCAAGGATCGACAGTAAGAAGCCGAACTGAGAGAGAGAGAGAGAGAGAGAGAGAGAGAGAGAGAGAGAGAGAGAGAGAGAGAGAGAGACAGAGAGAGAGAGAGAGAGACAGAGAGAGACAGAGAGAGAGAGAGAGAGAGAGAGAGAGAGAGAGAGAAGAGAGAGGGGGGGGGTGTAAGGAAGTGCTCGTTGCATTTCTAGTGTGTATGTTGTATGTAACATATTCTTCCCACTGTTCCAGCCCTTCGCCTCCCACACGCCCATCTCAATCCCAGTTTGTTCTGATTTCTCATATGTACATCAAAGTAATGCAAAGAGGCGCGTTTAAAACAAATGGACTGTAGGCGTTAAGGATAGTTAGAATTTTAAAATGCACTTCAAACAGGGAAAGAAAGAGGCCGCACGACAGGGCTGTACTCTACTACGCATACTTTCATGATATATCCAGGCCTCAAACAGGCCCGGGAGATACAGACACCTGCAGTGTTGGTGAGGAAATTTGAGCAACACTCTCAGAGACGAATCCATTAAGTAGATGAAACTCGACTGTGTGGGTCCCAGTCTTCCCAACTGAGCCAGTAGCAAACGTAAAATCTCAGGGTAGGAGCCGGTCAGGGCAGAAAAATCTCACATGACTCTGATGGGAATCGAACCCACGACCACTTTTGCCATGGAAGCTGGTGGGCGGTCCAATTTCCACTTGTGGCGTGTAGCCTGCGGCCAGGAATTCCTAGGAAGCACCGCTCGAGGAACATGCACAGGTGTGCTGCCTGTCTCTCTGGCTGGCTGACTCGTTAACGAGGTGGAAAGTTTTGCAGGAGGTTGTAAGGTAAGGGAAGGAGGGTGGACAGGAACGAGTGAGTGAGGGAGTAAATGAGTTTGTATCTATTTCAGGTCCAATGGCCTGTCTGCCGGATCCGTCTGTCTGTTCGAGTCTCTCTGTCTTTCTCTCTTTGTCTATCTCTCTGTGTCTGCTTCTGTCTGTCTGTGTGTGTGTCTCTTTGTCTCTCGGTCTCTCTCGGTCTCGGTCTCGGTCTCTCTCTCTCTCTCTCTCTCTCTCTCTCTCTCTCTCTGAGCTTCGAAGTGGAAAAAGTAAAAGGAGAGAGAGAGAGAGAGAGAGAGAGAGAGAGAGAGAGAGAGAGAGAGAGAGAGAGAGAGAGATGCTTCGGTGTGCTTTGGTCACAGGCAAAAAAAAAAAAATCACAACAGATAAAAGTGTCAGTTGTCAATTACAGGTACAGATGCATGTAAATGAAATATCAGAGAGAGAGAGAGAGAGAGAGAGAGAGAGAGAGAGAGAGAGAGAGAGAGAGAGAGAGAGAGATCCAGACAGACAGACAAGCAGAATTCAGAACTTTTAGTCGATCAAGGATNATATAGAGAGCGAGAGAGAGAGATCCAAACAGACAGACAAGCAAAGTCCAGAACTTTTAAGGAAGTTTTAGGGGTTAGTCGTCGAGCTCAAAAAAAGAGGATTGAAAGAAATTTTAAGAAGAAGCCTATTTCTTGCCATCTCCTTTCTTCGTTTCTTCTATCTTCCAGTCTGTCCTTGAGAGCAGACCGACAGACAGGAACAGACAGAGAAGAGGATGGATCAGTATCACCACGAGAGTTATCCATCAAAACCAAAGTACCAGAGTAAGAGATCCTCGAGCTGGATGACGTAACGCGCGCGTGCTGGAGGTAAGTGTTTTGTGTAGTTAACGTATTTCACCTTAACGTGAGAGACATCCCCTTGCCCCTTCCCGCCCACCTCTCTCCTAATGGTAAAAGACCAAAAAGTGTGTGTTTGTTGCGCGTGTGCATGAGAGAGAGAGAGAGAGAGAGAGCGAGGAGGAGAGAGAGAGAGAGAGAGAGAGAGAGAGAGAGATGAGCGAGAGAGAGGAGGAGAGACCCAAGACGACAGACATGACAGACAGACACAGACACAGACACAGACACAAATCAGCAGACACACAGATACACAACAGGCCATCCAGCCCAGCCCAAAAGCAGAGAGAGATACTAGAGAAAAGAGAAGATGAAACGAAAAGGGGGAACACCCACGGAAATAACATCCATCAACAACAAGAGAAACAGATTTAAAAACAAAACAAAAAACAAACAACAAAAACCCAATCCCTAGAATTGCGGAGGACGGATCGGCGTGAGTGTAAGGAGGTAAGCAGTCGTTAGTGTTTCCCCCACTTAGGCCTAATAGGGCCACCTAGTTCCCTTACAGGTTGATTATTTGTCCCTTCCCACACGACCGTCACCGTCCACTGTCCATGCATCCATCTCTCTTCCCTTTGAAAATAAAGACAGAATGTGCGTTGTGTGTAATGGAGGAGAGAGAGAAAAGAGGAGTGAGGAGGAGAGAGAGAGGAGAGAGGGAGAGAGAGAGAGGGGGAGAGGGGAGGGGGGGGGGGGTGGGTTGGCAACTTGCCTCTTTTCTGTTTTTTTTTTTTTTTGTCTCTTTTTCCCTCTCTTTGACCGCTGCCCTGTTTTTTTTTTGTTTTTTCCTTTTTTTTTTGCTTTCTCTCTCTCTGGCTCTTCATGACCGCATGCTGTCTCTTTTTATCTGTTTTTCTTCTTTCTACTGTTTTTGTTTCTGCCTTTTTGTGGACCATTTTCATGTCTTTGCTGTGGAACTCTCCTGCAGTTGTAGTATTTCTGGTCCCAAATTATGACATACCAGCCTTCAGTTTAAAAAAAAATTGTATTATAGCGACTAGGTAGAGGATATGACACATATGTTCAGAGTGGTCACTAAGTACCCATTGTGTATTGTCTTTTCCCATATGGGTTTTTTCAACTTTTTGATTTTTACATGAAGTATATATTTGTTTTTTGTTTTACGTGTTTCCCCATTAACTTTGAGAATGATAGAGTTGTCTGATAGAGTGAGCAAGATGACTGCGATGGTGCTCTCAAACACACGGCCAATCTTACCCTACCTCAAGGATACCAATGAATAAGCTTCAACGACATTGTCTCTACATGGTTCTTTATTGCTTGTTGTTTTTTTCATGACGTGAACATTTCCTGTCACAGAATGTGACCTTTTTTTTCCCCCCCCTCAAACGTGCAGACAAGACAAGCCTTTTTGGCCCAACGCGGTCGGCTTGGCTATAAAAAAAAAGAAGAATAACTCTAACGACAATACCAAACAAATGCCGTCAGTACTAAGCAAGACGACAAATCTGGGTCACACGGTAAACCCAATGGACTTCACAACAGGTGAGGATTGCTCAAGTCTACGGCCGCCCCACTTTCCCACCGGTGGGAAAGAATATGCCTCTTATCTCCCGGGTAATTCATATCACACACCTCGGCGGTGCCAGAGAAGCCCTGGAACGGCTGAGCATTTGAGTATGGGTGCCTCGGCGAACAATGATTTAGAGCAACACGTTGGCTCAGAGCAGTTTCCGGGAAAAATCTGGCTCCCGCTTGCTGCAAGGGCGAGTAGGGGGGTGGGGGTGGGGGTGGGGGAGATGAATGAGAGAGGCAGTCAGGGGGTGTGAGGAGAGTGGTGGGGGTGAGGAGTGAGGGGTATGGAAGAAGGTGGGGGGGAGGAGAGGGGGTGTTGCACAGCAAATGCGGAGGAGAGAGAGGTATATGTTACACACTTTGTACAGAGGGAACACTTTCAAGCGGGCGCGCACGGGGTTTGATCGTTGGGCGAACTTCACACAAGTACGTCGGTTTGAGGTACATT
>JADBJO010017092.1:0-10000 GCA_016801955.1 Conus betulinus | reverse complement strand
GCATTTCTTAAAGATTTCAGATCTCGTCTTTGAATATAGCAGTCTTGGTCAAACCATTTTTTGGAGCGTTTTCTGGATTTTCTTTTAGTTATAAGCTTATGTCGTAATGCCAATTTTGCAGCATACTTTAATGTTTTGATAAGCTTTTCCAAAACAAGAGTGGCTAAAATCAACTGTGATTGGTTCATCAATATGATTTTTAATTTCTTGTAGCGATTCACTAATTTGTTTTGTTTTTAAAGCTGTACAGAAAGCATCAGCGGAATTATCATCCCAGTAAAATTTTATATATTCTTCCTTTTGACTATTAGTTTGCTTATAAAATGTGCTCTTACTGAAATAACTCTTGTCTTTCGTTCCATTTTTCAATATAGGTAAATATAGTGTCATACTGAGTGGACAATGATCTGAAAAATGGTTTAGCTCCATAACTTTCATTTCAACTATATTTTGTGTAAGTTCTTCTGAACATATATGAAGTAATCTATCACACTACTGCCTTGGTGTATATGACAAGTGTATTTTCCTTCCAAATCACCCAATGTCCTACCATTTCGGATAAGAAGGCTGTTGTCCGTACAAATGTTGATTAATCTCTTACCATTTTTGTGAACAACATGATCCATAGAACATCTATTATATGTTTTATTAATTCGATTGTAGTGACCTGGGATAAAACAATCATGAATTGAATCTATTTCCGTATAATCTATCACTGTTCCAGTCCTAGCATTAAAATCGCCACAAATAATAATGTTGCCTTTCGGCGAAAAAAAATGTTCTATATCATTTTGTAATTTATCCCATATCAAATCCGCGTTATTTCTACCATATGATGAGTATAGTGGCGGTATATAGCAGCAACATATATAAGTGTCATCTCCTTGTTTGTCTACATTTGGTATAGACATCCAAACTATATCTCCATACTTTGTGGTAAAAATTTGACTTGTTCTCTAATTTCACGTTTTACAAATACTGAAATCCCTCCTGAAGCCTTACACGCTTTCTTGTGTTGTTCACGACAATAGTGAACTCTCCAGGTGCAAAGTGCGGAAAATGTATATTCTTTGTGTCTTCATATGTTAGATGAGTTTCTTCCAGGAACACTATATCATATGATTTTATTTTTTTTGAATAAACTGCCAGTCTTTGTATTTGTTTGTCTTTATACCATCAATGTTTCCTATAAAGCCATTAGTATTCCATGACAGGATACTTATTTTTCTCTTCCCCATACGTGTTTATATTGTGTAACGTAGTTGCTAAGTTACTAGCAGATTATATAAGTGGTACTTTTTCTTCATCACATTTAATTACATCAAAATTAATACATTAATCGATCATTTAAGTGTCACTGATTACAATCGTGTCTGTTAATATTATTTAGTTACTTATTTTATCGTGTATTTTTCCAATTCTATCATTGTTCGTTTCACTTTTGAGCTTTTGGTGACAACTGCTATGTCCTCTTTCTTCTTTAGCGATTGTACCGCTGGTTTGGAAAGTCATTGTTGTTCATCGGCTGGTATTTGAACTTTCGTTGTGGAGTGTAGTCGCCATCATCATACATTTCTCGTAATGTGTAATTACGGTTTGCATAGTGCTTAGCATCTCGACCCTGTACAGAATTCTGATGATTAGTGTAGTTCGTTTCTTCTTGGTGCTCTCTGGTCAAATCATCATTGTTCCATTGATCCAAGTTGTGTAATTGGGATGTGTTGATTCTCCTTCGTTGCCGTCCATTTCTGTTGTCTCGTTGTTCACGAAGATCCCTTGAATAAGATGAATAATTTCCGTACCTTCTTTCATCCGTCCATCTCTGTTGATAGTAGTCTTCACTCTTTGTTTGATATCTGTTTCTTCCGTACAGATCAATTTCTTCATCGTATTGTTGGCGTAGCATCTTCTCATACTGCCAGTCAGTTTCATTAAATCGTCGCCAACGCCAATCTTCATTACCTCGATATCTGTCTTCGTTATTTTGTCTCCGTTTTTGTTGACGGAAGTTTCTCCCTTGTAGATTTGGGTATTCAAGGCTGCAGTCCTGTGGGTACCTATCAACATGTCTTTCTCCATGAGTCGTTCTTTCTTGCAAAAACAACTGGAAGATATCTTCTTTGCTGTTTTCTGTCATTTCTTCCATAATTTCTGACCTCACGATGTTGTTTCCATTGTTGTTCCCATCCACGTTTTTGTTCTTTGTCTTGTTGCAGCACTTTTCCTCTGTATGAGTAATCTTCATTGCTTTGTTCTTGTCTCTTTCTCTTGAGTGTTCAATCTCATAATTGTTTCGTTGCGGTGGTGTTCTTTCACGTTTGGTCTCTGCTATATGTCTTTGTTGTTCTGTCGTCTTCATTCCGACGCATTCTAATTCATTGTGATGACTAGAGCTGGGTTTATGGCAGAAGTCTTTATCATTTTGCGCAGTGTTCTTTCATGCACATGAATGTCTTCTTCGTCTTGAGTTGAGCTATGCTGAGATTGCAATGCACCTCTTCTGCGTTGTCGGCAAGGTCGTTCATGTACATGTTCATCTTCTTCATTTCTTTGCATCTTCCCAAATCTGTTTTCAGGTGGTTCAAGTTGATTTTTCATTTGTTCATTCGCCTGTAGAGGCTTTCTTATTTCTTTGCGAGTCACGCGACTTCTATTCTTCAATTGTTTCTTTTTTGATGGTTTTTCCCACAGAATATTGTCTAAGTAGCGTCCAAGGCTAGCCGCAATGATACTGCTTCCTTTTCGGTTTGGGTGGAAGTTGTCTTTGAGATGATGTTGCGGATAGATGTGGTCGTGTCCAATGAATGATGTGTTTTCCAAATCATGCAGTTCTGTCACCAGCAGGGCATTGAATAGATCGACCCTTTTTTGCATGAATTCGTCGCGATTCTTCAAGGCCTTACTCACTACAATATGGGTAGTAGGTTTTACTTTTGCACGCAGTTCCCTCACTGCACTTGCTAGCTTGTTGCTTGCTGTTTGAGGCTCACCATCCCTTTAAGTCATTCACTCCGATGTGTACTAACACCACGTCTGGAGGATTGGGAGTTTTGTCGAATGTTATCTTGCAACTTTCTGCTGTTGGTGCTGCTATCATGTCGACGTTGAATCCGTATGAATGACCAAGTCTTTCTGGGTCAACTCCTCTAAGAACAGAGTCATGCAAGATAGTTACTGATGGAAGCAGAGAGTTGCCAGTTTCTGTTTTTTGTTCACTGGAAACATCATCTTCCACCAGTGTGTTTGAGTCACTGCCGTTCTCAGTCTCAACATCTGAGCTTTCTGACCCACTACTGTCATCCCCACTGTCCTCAACCACATGAGTATTTTCTTTTTCTTCTGATTTTTCCATCTGCAAAATTGTTTTTTTGCCATTATCGGGAGAAGTAGGATTGTTGGATTTTAGATTTTCTTTGTCTTGTGGAACAGCATTGAATTCATTTGCAAGTTTTTTCGTTGGATTTAATTGAGCAATTTTGGGAATCCTAGAGCTCTGTGCTATTGTAGATGTCTGTAAGATTCTCTGACCATCACGTCTTCCGTTTGTGTTTCTGTGTCCCTGCTGTTTGCTGTTAACATCATCATCTTGTTTCGACAAGCCCTCTTTTTGACGTGTAGAAGGTATCTCAATGGGATGACTTTCCGCATCAGTGATCTTTGATTTTGACTTTGTTTTGGTGTTAGAGCAGAGAATCTGTAGTTTTGAGGAGTTTTCGTTGGTAAGATTTGGCCTGCAGGTGTTGTTTGTCTACTCTCGACGATCAAGCCTTCTGTTTGTCTACTCTCGACGATCAAGTTTTCTGTTTGTGTTTCTGCATCTCTGTTGTTTGCTGGCGATCTTCTTGTTGAGTTGTCATTTACGGTTTTTTTCTCTGTTGGTAATTTTGTCCAGTTTATCTATCATCTGCATTAGCTCAGTTTTTTCATGTGACCGAATGTCCCCTATTTGCGAAGCCAGCTGCATACTGCAGATTCTAAATTTTTAAGTTTGACGTCACAATGGTGTTTTGGCACGTCAGAAGTTGTTCTATGGAGTTAACGTCACAGTTGTTTTCTTCTGGTTCTTTTGTCTCTTTGTAGTAAAGTTGTTCTGAAATGTTTTCGTCATGATAAATTTCACAGCATGTTGAGCATGAGTATTTTCGTTGTGTCTTTGCAAAGGCACAAACCTGGTATAGCGGCAAATCTGTGCAAGAAAAGTGTATTTTTTGTCCACAGTCCGCGCATTTTAGAGTTCCTTCGTTTGACTCTGAGCCGCAGAAGCATGCTGATTCTATCTTTTGTTTTGGTGTCGTTTCTTCTCGTTCTTTTGTCTTTGTCGTTTTTCTCTGTTCTGTGCGACTTTTGTTTCATTGTCACTGTCAAAGATCTCTATGCCTATGTCATAAGTGATTGGCTCATGAATGCCTGCTGCTTTCAGAGCCGCCGTGGCCTGCTCATGCGTGTCATAGGCCTTGTGGGCAGCCTGGGCGAAGCCAGTAACTGATTTGCTGGCATCGTTCCACGAATTGAAAATTCCATGCGTGCGTGCGTGCGTGCGTGTGTGTGTGTGTGTGTGTGTGTGTGTGTGTGTGTGTGTATGTGCGTGCGCGCGTGGTGGTGATGGTGCTGCTGATGGTGGTGGTGGTGGTGGTGGTGGTGGTGTGTGTGTGTGTGTGCGTGCGTGCGTGTGGTGTGTGTGTGTGTGTGTGTGTGTGTGTGTGTGTGCGCGTGCGTGCGTGTGTGTGCGTGCGTGCGTGCGTGCGGGGTTGTGGTGGGAGGGGGGGGGGGGGGGGGGGGGCTCAGAACAGCCACCACTGACAGACCACTGCCCAAGAGACTTATCAGCGGTACACACTGTCTCCTTTGTCAGCTTGCCCTATAACTTGATGGTCACTGCTCCCTATAGACTGTGATACTGTCACTGCCATAGGAACGATCCTGTATGTGTGTGTGTGTGTGTGTGTGTGTGTGTGTGTGTGTGTGTGTGTGTATGTGTGTGTGTGTGTGTGTGTGTGTGTGTGTGTGTGTGTGTGTGTGTGTGTTCGTGTGTGTGTGTGTGTGTGTGTGTGCGTGTGTGTGTGCGTGCGTGCGTGCGTGTGTGTGTGTGTGTGTGTGTGTGTGTGTGTGTGTGTGTGTGTGTGTGTGTGTTTGAAATGAGTGACGTGTGAGTCATGCGAGGATGTAGGAGGGAGTGAAGGTTGGGAATGGAGGGGTCGGAAAATGAGCCCCTTCCTCGAACCTTTCACTATCATATTGTTATTTCAGCTGTGATGACGAGAAAATGGCGACCCTGCACTTCCGACGCGCAGTATCCTGATTACATGTATGTGTAGGCCTTTGTGCTCGCGTTTGGGTGAAGTCATTTGAAAATTAAGTTGTTCGAAGTTCATCTAATCATGGAGGCTATTTCAGAGCTGCAAGCACGCTTCTAGCAGAACTATGTACACGTTAGAACGCCAAGACTTAAAATCAAAAATAAAGATAAACCATGAAGCGAAAAGTCCGATCTAAGAAAAGGTCAATCACCAAAGTACGTTATCATGAAATCAGTGAAAACTACTTACATTAAAAAAAATGAAAACCAAGAACATGGTTTTCATGGAATCCGCAGTTTTGAAAAGCTATTGATAACGCACCGCCAAAACAAAAAGTAGACAAACGAATCACAAATACAAAACACGACGCGTTTTGACCTCTTAGGTCTTCTTAAGGCAAGATACACACAACACTCAGGACAACGAAACTGGACGAGTGAATGGTTTGTGTCAATACTCCATGAGGTAGGCGCTGAATGGTGTGAGCGGGTTGTCACATGGTATAAATCAATGGAGCCACCCTCACCTGACTCTGATCGAGTACATGGCTTGCATCCATATAATTAGCGTAACTGCAACAAGGTGAGCTCGTAGCGTTAACGTTGGTCTTCTTGTTGGCGTCTTGTGGCTGCGAGGGGTGATTTAACACTCAACACTTTTTAAGATTTTTGCATTTTGCATGAATTTTTCGTAATATTTTCGTAACATCATTTCTGAAATAATGATTTTTTGTTGTTGTGATGAATGTGTCTATTTAGGTTTTGTTTAGGCGATACATGCTTCAGATAACAAAAAATGTTGTTTTAGATACCATAATTCCGGGAAGAAAACCGTCGATCACCGGTGATCGAAATTCAAGGGAAAGAACTCAACGACTGCACCATGTTTGTATGAATAGTTTGGTTGTCTGTTAGGCCACTATTGCCCACGGGAAGAGAGACCGAAGAGCTTATTAATAAGAAAAGCCTCTTTGACGAGACTGTCTTCTATGCTGTGTAGCATTGCATCTAGTCATTGTGTTGTAACAGTAGTCGTTATTTTCGGTATACCCGTCACCTTGAAAAGTCAGAACTGAGTAAGGTAGGCGTGGTGGGCATGCAGTCTACTGTGCCCCTTTACGTTTTCCTGAAAAAGACGGAAGGAAGACTCTTTTTTTTATTATTTTATTTATTTATTTATTTATTTATTTATTTTTAGTGGCAAAGTGAGACGACTGCAGGCGGAAAATCTAAACAAATTTTAAACAAATGTTAGCGAACCGCCCAGAGAAACGAGTCACAACGAGAAACAAACAAGTCACAAGACAAAACACGACGCGTTTCGACCTCTTAGGTCTTCTTCAGGCAAGATAGAGACAATTGTTTGTATCGTGCCTGAACAAGACCTAAGAGATCGAAACGCGTCGTGTTTTGTCTTGTGACTTGTTTGTCCACGTTTCTCTGGGCGGTTCGCTAACATTTATCTAAGACTTTTTTTTAATCCAGAGGTCGAAACGCGTCGTGTTTTGTCTTGTGACTTGTTTGTCCACGTTTCTCTGGGCGGTTCGCTAACATTTATTTAACATTTAAAAAAAAATTCCAGACGGATTTTGAAAAAGAGTGTAGTCTCTGTTTGTGTGCGCTCCATTTTTCGTTCCAGAAGATGTCTTTGGCGTATCTGTTCGGACCTGTCTGCTCCTGCTTGGCAGATATGTGATGAAATGCGGGCGGAAATTTAGTGGCAGGTGCTAAAACAGTCGGGTTCATTGAAGCTCTTCTATTAATCAGGAAGATTGATGGGTGAGGAATACTGGCAGGGGAAGTTGGGGGGGGGGGGGGGGGGGGGGGGGGGCTGGGAAATGGGGGTGGTGATGGTGATGGTGGTTGAGGAAGCTAGAGGCGTAAGGAAATGTGGTACGAGTCGATCAATCATCCTCTGGGAACAGGTCGATTTTAAACAGTTCTCAGGTGCTAACAGTGGATGGTTTGCCATGTACGCTACAAAACCTTTCTATATATCCCCGCCCCTCACCCTATCCTCTCAGTAAAATGTTGCTGCTGTATTTTCATAGTGACCAACGACTTTTTTTTTTCCGTCACCTGATCTTTCCTTCCATCCCCATACCCCCCACAATCCAATTTCTCTGATTATCTTCATTGTTGAAGAGTTTGTTCCCTTGTTTACTTTCTCGTCTGAAGAAGGCCAGACATCGAGGCGTGTTACTGTAGAAGTTGCTGTTTTCGTTTGACAAGCCGGTATTTCAGAGTAGTTTTCATGTCCTTAGAGTTATGGCCAGCCAATAAAGAAGAAGAAGGAGAAGGAGGAGGAGGGGAATAAGAAGGAGGAGGAGGAGTAGCTAGGGGAGGAGGAGGAGGAGGAGAAGGGAGGAGAGAGGATAAGAAAGAAGAGGATGAAGAGGAGGAGGAGGAGGAGGAGGAGAAGAAGAAGGAGGAAGAGGAGGAGGAGAAGAAGAAGGAGAAGAAGGAGAAGGAGAAAAGAGAAAAAGAAGACTAAGGAGGAGGAGGGGAAGAAGGAGGAGGAGAAGAGGAAGAGAAGAAGAAGAAGAAGAAGGAGGAGGAGGAGGAGGAGGAGGAGGAGGAGGAGAGAAAGAAGACTCAGGAGGAGGGGGGGAGAGAAGGAGGAGAAGAAAAAAAGAAAGAAGAAGAAGAAAAAGAAGAGGGAGAAGAAGAAGGTGATTACTGAACGAAGTAACTTAACAGGCTGTTGTTTTCTCACAATAAACAGCGCAACATCCCTCCAACGATCTTCTCTATTTCAAATACCTCTCTTAGAAAGAGAGAGGTCCGTCGTCAAATGGTTAGGGCGTTTGCCAACGGAGCTGAAGGTCGTGCGTTCAAATCAGTCGTGGGGTCGGATTTTTTTTTTTTTCGGGTTCAAAACCCTGTTTGTGCTCCCAGCAGTGATTTGATTCCGTTCAGGGAAATTCATAGGAGGTGGAAAGAGACAGGCTTCGCCAACCATCATGCTGTACCCTTGACACTGTGAACCTCTATCAGTCCACTGCCCCAACGGCCAACAGTCTATGAGAACGTTAACCTTTTAACCTCAACCTCTAGAGTTACTAGTGCCAGTGTCCTTAGGTGCCAACTCCATCAGCCGGGAGCAATCCTACACCACCACTTTCGAAGCCTGCGCTGTGGTCGTATGGAGTGCAGGCACGCACAGGCTATTCCGTGAAGACGTCGAGGGACATAATTGCTCCCTGACACATGCCATTGTGTGACCACTGGATGCGACACAAGAGAACCTCCATGGAAGCGCTCCCTTGGTATGTACCGGTCTATATTTCATGACTGCAGCGCCCACCGGCCGAAGACGCCGCCACATTAACCACCTGAACCTTTAACCTTCACCTCTAAAAGACTTATCTGGAACTTTCGTCCATATTATATTTACCTCCAAGGTAAGACCCCCCCCCCCCCCCCCCCCCCGTACCCCCCTCTCCCCGCCCTTGAGATTTTGTTTATCATTACCTTTTCCATTGTGTCTACACATTTTACCTCATAGTTAGAGTCCTTTACCTCATAGTTGAGAGTCCTTTACCTCATAGTTGAGAGTCCTTATATCTATAAGAGTTGCTCATTTGGAACACAGTCTTCTGTCTCTATACTAGACTGACCGTTCTAATCACCATCTCCATTCGAAGACTTGGTCTACCTAGAACATTTTGTTTTTTTTTCCCACGCCAGATGTATCTCTCAAGCTAAGGCTTGCGCTCTATCGGGACTCATTTACCTGGAACATTCTCTATACCAGATCGATTTACCTGTTTCAAACTTCCACTACCCAGAGACCTGGCTAATGGGAAACATTTTCAATTTTGTCTAAACGAGGTTGGGTTATCCAGTTAAGATTCGATCCCGTGAACGAGTTGCTTAGAATGGGCTATCCGTTTAGAATTTGCCGCTTTAAAGATTTGCTTCTCGGGAATATATTCTTGAGGA
The DNA here is from genome assembly GCA_016801955.1 of Conus betulinus. NCBI lineage: Eukaryota > Metazoa > Mollusca > Gastropoda > Neogastropoda > Conidae > Conus > Conus betulinus. The sequence continues at coordinate 759 of JADBJO010017092.1, read as the reverse complement.
CAGAGTAAAGAAGTTCGACTGTAGTGACACTCAGAGTTTCCAGACCCGACTTCTCTGAGCGATTTTCCAGCTAAAACTCCCCCCCCCCCCCACCCCCCCTTTTGCCGTTTAAAGACTTGCTTGTTTGGTACATTCTCCTTAGTCCTATAGAACATCCAACTCTCGTTTAAGGCTCTATGTTTAAAGGATTTCTTGAGGACTGAGCACAGAAGTTCGACTATAGTGACACTTAAAAATTTCCTAACTTGACTTCTTTTATTCGTTTCGTATCTTTCTATTTCTTTTCTGTCTGCCCTCCCTCTTCCACCATAAATCTCTTCTTCCCCCCCCCCCCCATCCCCCTACTCAAAGAGCTTGCTTCCGTGTCTTTCTTATAGACACACTAACATTTCCATACGAAACATCGGACTTGCGCGTGTGCACAAACTCTCTCTCCTCTCTCTCTCTCTCTCTCTCTCTCGCTCTCTCTCTCTCTCTCTCTCTCTTCTCTCTCTCACACACACACAACACACCACACACACGCGCGCGCGCGCGCGCGCACGTACCACACACACACACACACACACACACACACACACACACACACACCACATGTACACTCACATGCGCGCGCGCGCGCACACGCGCGCACACATGCCCCGACTGACCAAAAGTAGGTAACGATCAGATTAACTTTAAATTGTAGTGACCTTTAAAAGATGAAGGTAACAGAGAAAAAGCCGAACCAATTTTAGGGGTCACGAAACTTTGATAGCAGAA
>JADBJO010017091.1:13830-38653 GCA_016801955.1 Conus betulinus | reverse complement strand
GAACACTTTCCAAAGGTAACCGTCAAAGACTTCTAATTCGCTCGAAGATTTACGGCTGCTACTACCGTTTAGAAAGAGGCCAGCACATTCAGCTACACTAGAGGCATGGTCTTCCAACACAAAGTCATGGCAAAACTACTTGTAAAATGGAAACAACTTGTTCACCTACAGATTTGACCACGTTTGATGCAGTGCTGCGAAATGAAAATGTAGCAACTAATTTTTATTTTTTTTTCTGTCCGTAGATGTATCTTGGTGCCTGGTGCTCATTTGGTATTGTTATTACTAGTTTCTTTTTTTACCCTTAACGTGCCATCTCTGGAATTGGCTGTTTTTTCTGTCTCTTTCGTTGGGCGTTATGCCTTCCTGCCGCCTATCTTTGTCCTGCCCCGTTGCCCCATTCATAATCCACGTATTATGAAAATTAGTTGTGCATAATAGGACATGACGATCATGTGCAAACACGGATTATTAGATGCCTCCTGGAGTGCACAGTGTGTACATGTATAGAAATTGTTCATATCTTTTTATTTTTTTTTGACGTGGATGGAGAGGATGTGACATTTGGTTCACTGTTGCTTATCCCTCCTTCCCCCGGTGCGCCGGGGGCGGGGGGGGGGGGGGAATTATCTTTTGGACCTATTGTTGTTTTTGCTTTGCTCTGCCCTTCGTGCCTAACAGGATGCGTGAGGGATAGTAAACGGCCCAACTCGTCTGCGTTTGTTCAGTTGTGTGGTGCAATATGCTTAGCATTTTAGAACTGCTTGATATCTTATAGGGTATTCTAATTCAAAACATGTCCACTTGGAAGAAATGGTAAATGCACCTTGCGAATTCATGTCTTCCGTGAATACTGTTTTTTTTTTTTTTTGTTTTTTTTTTTTTTTTTCCGCTGGCAAGGTTTTTTTTGCACCCCTGAGACTCTATACGAATTTGATAAATATCACGTCTCAACTATGATTATTTGCATATGATAATTGCCCCGCAGGCATCGTGCGCATGGGTATGCAATCATGCACACAATTTTTGGGTGTTGAATTCCAGCTTGCCTGCTACTATTTCAGGCGTTGTTGTGGATCACAGACACATAAGCCTCAATGATAGTTCCCTTCCCTATGAACACTTTTTTTCCCAGAAGGTACAAAAAGCGTATATGTGTTCGGTTCCTTTTCTTGCACAGCCTGGTGTCTTGGAGTTTGTTCAGAAATTTACACACTCTTTGTCTGACCGTATTTCACCTTGAACAGATGCGATTGTGGAGGCCCCTCTTGTGCGACAAAACACTACGGATTATTTGTGCGTAGGCCTACTTTCCTTTTTCCATGTTTTCTTTGCGCGCACGCGCGCGTGTATTTGTGTGTGTGTGTGTGTGTGTGGGGGTGTGTGTGGTGTGTGTGTGTGTGGTGTGTGTGTGTGTTGTTTTGCGTGTCCGTGAGTATTAGCGCGCAAGGGCACGCGCGAGCTTACAAAAGTGTTTTTAAGAAAATACGCGGATTGGGAATGGGTTTATGCTCATACCACAAGTACGGTTTGGTAGTTAAGCCTTTACATACAGATTATGGACCTTACATGCACCTTACAGATGTATTTCTATGACAAATGGTAATGTTTTTCGATCTCGACTGCATGTGGGTACAATTGCATCACGCACACGCGCGCGCGCGGGCGTGTGTGTGTGTTTGTGTATGTGTGTGTGTGTGTGTGTGTGTGTGTTGGTGCGTGTGTGTGTGTGTGTGTGTTGTGTGTGTGTGTGTGGTGTGTGTGTGTGTGTGGTGATTGCTATTTGTGCGTATTATTTTACAGTAATTTCACGTTACCACAGAGGACTAGTGTGTGTGTGTGTGGGGCGTGGGGGAGGCTTTTTTTTTTTTTTTTTTGCTTGTTTTATACTCTTTCTGATCTGGTTAAAATAATGTGAAAAAAAAAAAAAAATTATAAGTTCGTTTGAAATGTCATTGCATATGATAATCTTACAATTAATCCTCGCAGACGCATAATCTGAGCGTGTATAAGTGTGCGTGTGTCTGCGTTTTGGAGTCGACTGTACCCGAAACGCAGGACTAGGGTTGGAGCGCTGGTATTCAGCGAAGCGACGTATTCTTCACTTGTAAACAAACAAACTTGTTGTAGTTGTTTTTGTGTTGCTGTTAATAGTGTTGTTGTCAGTGTATGTGTGTGTATGTTTGTTGCTGCGTTGATATCGTTCTAACTGCCTTTTTCTTTGTCATGCTTTCTAAAGTTTGTCCAGTTTCCGAGTTGCTGTTATTCTTTTGTGTATTCAAATGCTAATGAAAACGTCAGTTATACCGCAGCGCAGATCTGATGGTACTTGCTACTTTCGCTGACTTTCGACTGACTGGGTCAGCATGGGGCACAGTATGTGTGAAAATCTGACTTTTATTATTTTTATGTACGTTTTATATACGCAAATGTGTTTTCTATGTGCGGTCGACTGTGCATTTTGCCTAAAGTGTACTGTAGACATATTGACATGAAAAGAACATCTAGTTTTACACATGGAGAAGGTTTGTGTTGCATTGTTGAATTGCCAAGGTCTGGGTAACATAGAGAAAAGGGAGAGATGTTTTTCACTATATTAGACAAAAGAGATTTTCCATATGCTTTCTTCAGGACACACATTTTGATCCTAAATTAGATGCCCATTATGCAGCTGGATGGGCTATACCTGTTTCTTTGCATCCAATAACACGCAATCTAGAGGAGTAGCAATATTGTTTAATAACAGATTTGACTTCAAGGTGAAAACAGTTCACAAAGGGCCAAGACGGTAATTTCATAATGGTTTTAATTTCAACCATGGATAAAGATCTACTGCTTGTTAATCTGTATGGTCCAAACAGACACTCCAGAATTTTATGGAAGATTGGAAGATTACATCAGCAAACTAGGTCATATCAATGTAATTATAGGTGGTGACTGGAATTTAGTAATGGACCCAAATGTAGATTATGACAATTATAAACATGTGAATAATCAAAATGCTAAAGAAAGAGTAGAAGAAATGATGTTAAATTTCAGAGCTAACAGACATATGGAGAGACCTTAAACGCAGAAAGCAAAGATTTACTTGGCGAAGAATAAATCCACTCCAACAAAGTCGACTTGACTTTTTCTGTAGTCTCGGAACAATTGTACAATATGTCGAAGATGCTGACATTCAGACTGGCTACCGATCGGACCACTCAATGATTGTCTTGAAATTATGTTTTGGAGAAGTTAAAAGAAACAGTTTTGGGAAATTTAACATTCTCTTCTAAAAGACAATTTTATGTAAAAGAATAGATGAGGAAATAAGAAATACTTCATCGAAGAATATGCAGACTTACTGTATGAAAGAAAAGAAATTCATAATATTCCTAGAAATCAGATACAATTTACAACAGGAGACCAGCTCTTTCTAGATGTTTTGCTTATGAAAAGTGAGATCGAAAACAATAGCATTTTCCACCAGCAAAGAAACAGAAAGAAGCTAAACAGGAGAAACAACTAGAAGAAAGCATCAAAGAGTTAGAGAAAAAAATTCCCAGAACCGAAGACGATCAACGCAGTTTGGAAAAATATAAAGCAGATCTAGTGGAAATTAGAAGTAAAAAAATCGATGGAGTTCTATTGCGTTCAAAGCAAGATGGATTGCTGAAGGTGAGAAAGTATCTAAGGTCTTCTGTAATCTAGAAACAAGGCACTAAGTAAGCAAATGCATGAGAAAAATGATAACACACAAAGTGAGAGAGACGTAAGCAGTCAAATGAAATAATGAATGAAGCAAAGTCTTTCTATGAAAATCTATAGAAAGAAGAGAAATGTTGAAAACTGCGAAAATTACGACATGGTAAAAATTTTCCAACTTTGTCATACGAAGAATCAAAGAACATAGAAGGAGAAATCACCTTAGAAGAAGCATCATACTCTCTGAAAACATGAAAAGCAATAAAAGCCCAGGCACTGACGGTTTTAAATCAGAATGTTTTCAAAGTATTTTGGAAATCAATAGGATTTTTGTTGTTCGCTCATTAATGATGGATTTAGACGAGGACAATTATCTTCCCCTCAGAGAGAGGGCATAATCATTTGTCTTCTAAAGGATGATAAGCCTAAGGAATACATTCAAAAACTGGAGACCAATTACATTATTAAATGTTGTATACAAGATAGGGTCATCGTGCATAGCTAATAGACTTTAAAAATGTACTTCCCCAAGATCATAAATGAAGATCAAACAGGATTCATGAGTGGTAGATATATTGGCGATAACATAAGACTTATTTATGATCTTATTCACTATCTAAACGTACAAATCGTCCTGGATTGTTGCTATGTATTGACTTTGAGAAAGCGTTTGACACATTAGACTGGAATTTTTATGATGAAAACCTTGAAAGCTTTCGGATTTGGTTCAACTATATGCCAGTGGACATCATTGTTTTATAGAAATATGAAATCCACAATAATTGTAAATGGTCAGTGTTCATCCTGGTTTAAAGTTGAGAAAGGGTGTAGACAAGGCGACCCCGTTTCACCATATCTGTTCTTAATCTGCGTAGAAATACTTGCTACTATGATAAGAGAAATATATTGATTAAAGGTATAAAATAAATAATAATGAGCATAAAAATAGCTCAGTTTGCAGATGATACTCAGATGATGACCAAGGGTGATGCAACGTCCTTTTGAGGCAATTATTGAAACGATCAGAGAGTTTAGTTATAACTCTGGATTATACATGAATGATAGCAAAACGCAAGCAGTATGGTTAGGTAGTAAGAAAAGGTCGATAGCAAAACATTTACCACATTTGAAGATCAATTGGAATCCACCAAAATTTAAAATTTTAGGCGTATGGTTTTCGGTAGACCTAGATGACTGTGAGGAATTGAATTATAATTTAAAATTTTCAGAAATAAAAAGGTTATTCAACATCTGGATTAAAAGGTCTATAACTCCACTAGGCCATCGCTGTATTGAAAAGTTTAATCCTTTTCAAAAATAACACAACTATGGTTACTCTTGCCAAATCCGCCAGATGACTTCATAAACGGTTTGCAAAGTATGTGCTTCAAATTCATCTGGAAAAGGAAGCAGGATAGAATCAGTAGAAGAACGATATGAAGAGCGTAAAAAAGGAGGATCGGGCCTACTTGATATTAAAAAGTTTATAAGTGGCCTAAAATTGATTTGGATACGCAAACTGATACAGAGTACACAAAAGTGGAAAGGTGTTATATCTGCGTTATTCCCTGTCGTAGATAACATTGGCATATATGGGGCATCTTTCCCAATGACTGTCAATGTAAATCGCTTCTGGAAGGATACTTTTGAAGAATTTTCACGAAAGATGATTTTTTGAAAGAGCTGATGAAATCATTGCAGAATCTCTGTTTTACAATGATAAGATTAAGATAGGAAAATCTAGCCATCTCTTATAAACATTGGATCGACAGAGGCGTGTATCGAGTACATCATCTGCTGTGTGAAAATGGTACCTTTCTTACCTTCGAAGATTTCAGACTAAAATATAACGTGAAGACAAACTTTCTGACTTATACGGGATGTGTAAAATGTGGTGAAAAAATATATTAAGGCACATGGCATTATTGTTCAGTCCAGTAAAGCCAAAGAGAACATAAAAAACACCTTGATATAATCCTGTCCATACCGAAAGGAACAAAAAAATATTATATTCTCAATGATGACGAATGGGTACCTAAATGCTATAAAATGAAATGAAATATCGCATTAACCATAAAGATAAACTGGAACATGGTGTTTCACAGAACACATAAAATACAAGAAGCAAAACATAACTTCTTCTTTGCGCTGAACTCAGAAGCAATCTGAAGCGATCAAAGCTAAGTGCATTTTCGTTATTTTGTTCGTCTTTGTTTTCACCTGAGGAAGACCTAAGAGGTCGAAACGCGTTGTGTGTTGTGACTCGTTTGTCTACGTTTCTCTGGGCGGTTCGCTGACATTTATTTAAGATTTGTTATGCTGTGCATGTTAGACATAAAAGAATGCTGTGCATGTTAGACATCAAAGTTGCGGTTGTTTGGCGTTAGGTATAACATAGTAACATTGATATTTTCTTTTTTGTTTGTTCGTATGTATGTATTTGTTTGTTGTTGTTTTTTTTGTGTCCCATATGCATCCTATCCCCCCCCCTCCCCCCCTCTCTCTCTCTCTCTCTCCTCTCTCTCTCTCTCTATGTATGTGTGGGGTGGGGGGGGGGGGGGAGGGGGAGAGAGAGAGTGTGTGCGCGTGTGTGTGCGTGTATGCGTGTGCATGTGTGCATAGTGTTCTTTTTTCGTTTTTTTTGTTTGACTTGGAACTGTTCATTGTTCCTATTTACTTTTTTTCTGTTGTCTTCCTTTTCCAATGTAAACGATTCAATGGCACAGAGGATTTATGTATTTGTTCCTATGATCATGTTTAGACTTAATGGGTACGCCTTCATTCTTTCGTTTCTGTATGTTTTTCATGTTTTGTGTAATTAAAAAAAATGGTTCTAGCTCATGAGTATTCTTAAAATATATGTACTGTATGAATCTATCACTATGATGGACATGATCATGCCAGTCCTGCCATCTGCAGTCAATAATCCTTTCTTTAAAACATTTCAAAAACCCAGATACACTCTGTACACCCTGGTTATCCCAAGTAAATACAAACCAATAAGAATTTAAACACTGTCGTATCCTGGAAGCCCATGTCTCCTTACCCTTTTCATCTAGAACCAAACAACATTCTGTACGCTTTAAAAGGTATCCTACATTCATCCATTCTTGTCAGTTTCAGCCAATAATGTAATACATTTAACATACGAAATTAGATAAATAGGATACCTACCTAGTTCTCCATAAATCATGTCATTTGGAGTTCTGGTGTCAACACTTAAGAAGCGCTTTAATGCATACAAATGAACTTTCTGTATAATTACACTTTTTTCCAAAGTCAAGATCTCAGCTCCATAATGCAAAATTGGCTGAACTTGTGAGTCAAACAGCTTAGTAAAAACACTAAATGAATCACAATCTAATTTATACAAAATGTGAAGGATAACTATTGTTGCTTTCTCTGCTCTGTTTACAATGTTTTGGCATGCAAAATGAAGCTAAGTTTTGTTGTGAAGTATATTCCATGATATTTGTATGCATTAACTACAACTCTTTCATTTCCGTAAGTACATCTCTCAGACTGTGCTAAGTACTCTCCCTTCCGGAACAACAATACTATTAATTTTATTCATATTAACTTTTAATTCAAGTCTGTTTGCAGCTGAATATAAACTATTCAATTGTCGTTGGAGTCCCATTACCGTTGTGGATAGTAATATAATATTGTCAGCGAAGGGTTCCTGGAAGGGTTCCTGGGACATCGCATCGCTGTTGGTTGCATGATGCCAGAAAGGTCTAAGGCATCAAAGATTCTTTCTTTGCAGGTACCCCAAAACAAAAAGCAGGTTCGATCTCTTTTGGGGATGTTGTCCTACTACAGGCAGTATGTATCTCATTTTGCTTCTCTGACTACTCCATTGACTGATCTGACAAAGAGTGATAAATCTGAACAGATCATTTGGACTACAGAGTGCCCGACTGCTCTGGAACAGATACAAAGAACGTTGAATACGTTCCCTGTTTTGTTGTTACCGTTTCTTGCTGAGGATTTTATCCTCCGGACAGATGCCAGTTCGAAAGGCATGGGAGCTGTGCTCCTCTAGGAAAAGAACGGTCTTCTTCTTCACCCGGTCTTCTTCACCCGGTACAGTATGCCAGCAAGAAGTCTTCCGCCAGTCAGCGGAAATACTCAACAATAGATAGAGAGTGCCTGGCTATTCTTTGGGGGTGCGAAAAGTTCGCACGGTTTCTGACAGGGAGAGAGTTTATTCTGCAAACAGACCACAGACCACTCACTTTCCTTTAGTCATCCAAAACAAGGAATAGTCGTCTTTTGCGGTGGGTCCTTTCCCTTCAGGAATTCCGGTCCGCATTGAACCAGTTCCAGGTACTGCCAACACTTTGGATGATTTTTGTCTCGGGAATAACTTTTGGTGGTTAGTAGCTATCAGCTTCTTTTTCCGGACAAATCTGCTGTGATGTGTGTATGAATACTTTCTTGTTTTCATAATTATTAGGATCTACTTTGATGTATATTTGGAATTGTGTGTCATTATGATTTTTTTCTGATATATTTTGTATACACATGATCTTGTGTGCAAGATGCAAATCTTTTGCTGATCTGATTTTCTACACTCATATGGTATTGTGTGAAACATGAATAATTATGCCTTAGTGAGTGTTGTGATTTTATGTTGGTTATCATGTTTCGCTGGATCGTTTTAACAATCCTTTGCTATATTTTGGCTGAAATCTGATTACGGGTATATTCTGCGCATACTTGATTCCTTTTTCTCATGTCACTGCTGAAATGAACTGTGATTCATTGGTAATATGTTTGACTGCTGCGTGCTTTTGTGTGCTCTCACACTAAGGATTGTGGCGTGTTGCTACTATGCAATTATTTTCAAGGCAACATGGATTTTTGAATTGTTTAAACACTAATTTGTCATTGACAATTGAACATGCTGATATTTCAGCATGAAGATATACTATCGAGGGTAAAGAGTTGTTTCCCTACCATATTTGTATTTTATTATTTTTTTTCAAGATCATTGTGAGGTTGAAATGTTTGGGTATGGTCTTTGATTGAACTAATACATTGTTTTGATATTGTTTCTTGCCATATTTTTTTTTTTATTTTTTTTTTTATCTGTGTGTGATATGAGGTGAAACGTGACATCTTCGTCTACTTTGTTTATAACACTTGCCATATGTTTTCGCCCAAGGGGTATTTCATTTGGTTGAAAGTTATATGTCATTGATTTTGGAAAGTTGTAAACATGAAGTTAGCTACTCGCGCTTTTTCTAGGGAAAAAAAAATTGCCAATTTTTTTTTTACTCCGGGATGGGGGGTGTCATGTGCACATATTGTCTTGATTGTAATGTGCACATGTTGTTTTGCGTATAACTATTGGTTTTGAAATAGCAGGTTGGCTGGCCTTTTGGTTTAAAGTGAAAAGTGTCATGTGAATGCACGTCGCTATTCTGTTGGCTGTGGCCAGTGTGAGTACTGGTTAGGCGCACTGCGCGCGCTATTTGAATTTGCCTTTAGGATTTGATAATACTTGCTCCATGCCAGCCGGAGAAGGCGGAGGGCCTGATGGTTTGCTTGGACTGAGGCCAGAACGAGGCTGCGTCGCGTTAGAGGTATTTAAGTATCCATGTTTAATTAGGGAGAAGTGAAAATATATGAGTAAAAGTAAGGAAGACTTTTGTATTTAAAAGAAAAGAAAATAATAAGAACAAGTGTGTTTAAGTTGTAACAATTCTTTTATTAAAGAATGGGAAAAGAAAAGTAACATTCAAATAAAAGCTTATGCATAGGGGAAAGGTTACTGTTCTGCATCATCATGTTCAGGTGAGTTCCTTTTTTTTTCTGTAGTAAGTATTATAGAAACTGTACGTGGTTCCGAGTGTGTTGACGTGATAATTGATTAGACATGAGTGGGGAAGGGTACCCCAGAACTTCCGTCCTAGAGACAGTGACGCTCTTTGTATTTTGGGCTGTATAGTAAATGATTTTTATGTGTCTCCTCCGGATGCGAAAAAAGGATGTTGATGCATGCCCCTGATGTTTACGAATGATGTGATACATATTCCCCTGTTGCTGGTGATTGATACTAATTCATCCCCATTATGTTTATGAATTCCTTGATTGTAGGGGAAGCAATTGTTTCTTTTTCCTCCTTCGTGGAGTGGAGGTATAAATTAAATTATTTAAGTGTTGGTGTTAGATTAATAATATTTGTACTCCCGTAGAAGGAGGGGAAACAAACCTTTCTTGTGTTGTGTTTATTATTTGGCGTTCCTTGGGTGAGAGGAGTGATTGCGTGTACGTCCGGAGTGTACTTTGGGCAGATGTGCATGTGTGTGTACGACCCATAGAGTATGACAATATTTACATATATTGAGAGAGAGAGAGAGAGAGAGAGAGAGAGAGAGAGAGAGAGAGAGAGAGAGAGAGGTGCGCGCGCGTGTGTGTGTCCGTTTTGCCGTAAAAGGAAACAATCCAGTAAAGGGTACATCTGCCAGAGGTTAATCTTTTCGCTTTCTTCTTTGTAAGTGTATTTGTTTTGATAATGAGCAGACATTTCAATGCATCACAAAGCGGTCAGATTACAAAAGTGCAAGTGAATATCCTTGATTAGAAAGCACCGGTTAGACAGAAACACCTATAGTGATAGTTGAAAGTGTTTCATATCCCATGAGCTGAGACAAACAAGAATTTAAAAAATACAATATACACAGCATTAGTCCGTGTCCATTTTTGATCCGTCGACCAACTCTCTTGAACACACACACACACACACACACACACACACACACACACACACACACACACACACACACACACCCCCCACCCCCCTCAACCTACTTTTCTCTGCTTCTTCCTGCTCCCCTTGAATCCTATATACTTCCTTTCCACAGCCAATCAAGTATTTGCAGAGTAGATGGAGAGGTCCCTTCCTCTCTGAACCACCAGATCCGCCATTTCATTCCAGGGTTTCCCTACCACTGCAGCATTTACCTACGAAACCCTGTACCACCTGTTCCAGACTGGGGTCACTTCTATGTGCCCAGACGCTGAATCAGCCTCCTTGAAGGGAGCAAATTCAATCCATGTTATTTATAGCCCAGCCTATCACGAGGGCAATTTCAGGGCTGGGGGGGGGGGGGGGGGGATGGGGATGTAATCGGCTTCTCGTTACCCTGCTCCATTACTCTCCCTCCCTGCCACTTCTATCCCCCTCCCACCCCTCTCTCGAAACATACGCACACTTTCCTCTCATCCACACCACAGTCATGATCATAGAATCTAGGCGCAGATTAAGATCCGGACCTGGTGGCAGAGGGGATTCGATTACGAAGTGGTAAGGAGGGGAGGGGGGGGGGGGAAAAAAAATTGTGCGTCTCTTTCGATTTTTTTCGTGTTAAATTCCTAACACACACACACACGAGCGCACGTGCGCAGGCACGCACGCACACACACACACACACACACACACACACACACACACACACACACACACACACATGCACGCACGCGCACACATGCAAACACACACACATACACACACACACACACACGCGCGCACACACACACACACACACACACACACACACACACACACACACACACGTACGCACGCGCACACGCACACGCACTCACATACACGCACGCACGCACACACACACACACACACACACACACACATTTCAAGAGCGTCATTTAAGAAGTTGCGAGCAAGTCATTTACACGGCTATTCCCGCCCCATATCATCTCACCACAACTCTTCCATCGTCATTTACACGGCTATTCCCGCCCCATCTCACCACGACTCTTCCATCGTCATTTACACGGCTATTCCCGCCCCATCTCACCACGACTCTTCCATCGTTATTTACACGGCTATTCCCGCCCCATCTCACCACGACTCTTCCATCGTTATTTACACGGCTATTCCCGCCCCATCTCACCACGACTCTTCCATCGTCATTTACACGGCTATTCCCGCCCCATCTCACTACGACTCTTCCATCGTTATTTACACGGCTATTCCCGCCCCATCTCACCATAACTCTTCCATCCTTTTACCCTTATCAACATTTCGTCGAGAGAGCGTGTGCTATAACCCTCCATCACAACCTTTACCCCCCCCCCCCCCCCCCCCCCCCCCCCCTTTCCACCATTCCTCCCACTCACGAGACAATGTTCTGGTGAGTGTATTTTCCACGCCAGTTTGAAAAGCGCTTCCGCGTCTCTGCTCCCAGTCCCCTACCTCCACCCCTTCCATCTATTTTCGCGGTGGGGAGTGGGGATAAGTAGGTGGAGGGGAGGGGTGGGGGAGGGGGGGGGGGGAGAGAGTCGAACGCTGTAAATGTAAAAGAAAATAAATAGACCTCTCTTTCTTTTCCTATACAAACTAATCTGCTCATAAAATGCAATACCATCACAGAATCAAGACAGACAGGACCTTGTAAGGCCAAATAATGAAAGATATGGCTGTGTATACATCACGTTTTCTTCACAAAACTAGGATAAGAAGTGCTACGGTCTAACATCCACATCCCCACCCAACCCCTTCCACCTAGCCCACTTCTTTTGCTGTATGAACAAAAAGCAGGAAAGGTGAGACGGATTAAGAGTTGGATTGCAGAAGGAAAAAGCGGGAAAATAAGGTACAAGAAAACAAAACACAGTGATAATCAAGCCTCCTGTCACGGACGGCACAGCTTTTGAACTCTTTCTAGAAAGGTTCAACGTAGGGAAACTAGAGTTCTCTTCTGTTAATGGTTTTATAGTTCCCCAGTCACCTTTGAAAACGTTCTATACTTTCCGTACTCCTTCATATTCCTTTCTCCCTCATAAGGATCAGGGTCTCTTTATAGTGGTTATCACTGATTTCACTAACTTTTTTCCTTCTATCCCTTTGGGAGCCCCGTCTTTTAGGAGTACGAAGCCATGCTTTTCACAACCCCGATTTCTGTGTGTATGTGTGTTTCTTTTCTTCCCTACTTTTCTATTCTTGGGATGTGTGGGCCGCCCATGGACCGTTCTTTCTCATCACCCCTCCACGTTCTTCACTTGTTTTTTGTAAGTGGGTCGTTTTTTTTTAGCGTGAGATCAAGTTTCCTGCCACACAAGTAGAGTCTGTCTTTTTCATTTTCAGTCGCACGTGCAGTCCATGCGGTTTTCCAACTCCCCTGCATTATTGACTGCATATGTGAACTGCTCACCTATAGGTTTTTGGTTTGGTTGGGGAGTCGGAGAGACAGAGGGGGAAAGGATTTCGGAGGACCACGATCCTCAGTCTGGACAAGCTTCTTGAAACCATTCCTGGTTTGGCGAACCCCTTCGGTGGGGCTCCTGATAAGTTTCCTGTCACTTCGTTGTGACGTACGTATGGGTGCCAGCCTGCCTGCCCTTTCGCCTGGGTCAAGACAGGAAACACTAGTTGTTCCACCCTACCCTCTCCATCCCGCTCACAAACTGCTGGTATACTATTGTTCCGTGTGGTTTGCTGTTGGTTTTAGAATGTGTATTTTTCGTCGGAAGTCTAGAAATTTGAGGTTCTGGCCATAGCCCTTAGGTGATTGGGCGTGTACAGTTTCATATCATAAAATGCACGTTATTCTTTCAAAACCCCAGTTACTGTAAATTGTAAGTCCGTTTATTTGGGAGTTCTGGGGACCAAAGTGGTTTTGGTTCCATCTTAGTACGGTTTGGTATCAAGCCATAGTCAGAGTTTTTTTTTTTTTTTTTTTTTTTTTTTTTTACATTTTCGTTTTTGACTCGGAGACCGCACACAGTCGGCCCGGTCACGTGAATACCCCTCAGGTCGATGATATGCGTGTGAAATCTGTAGGCGAGCCGAAATCTTCTCCCGTGGTAGTTTTTTTATGTACAGTATATTCGCGCTTGCCACGGGACGTAGATCCCAGCTAAGTGTTTGTTTTGTCACGTTTTGGTCGTGAGCGCTCGGCGTGCATCCAGGCGCGTGCGGAGCCCACTACTAAACTCTCGGGCGGCGCTCGCGTTCCCCCTCAGCACTCTCCATCGCCCTGCTCCTTGTCTGTGTTGTGTTCCTGTTCGTCTGTGTAAAAATGTGGGGGTGGGGGGAGGGAGGTGTGCATGGAGAGGGTATTGAATATTACATGTTGGATTGTTTGATTCAGGGTAGTATTATGTTATTGCACAATTTTGATGTGTGTATGTCGTATGGGTATGCTGATGAGCATAAATTTTGATAATCATTAATGAGACAGTTGATTAGCAAACTTTGTGCACTGTAGATGTGAATTTCGATACAAGTATTTTGCTGAATCACGGTGCTGGCGTAAGCTTTCAGCCCATCTATGATTTATGGTTGACCTCGGAGTTGTGTGAGCAAATATTGTTTTCACATGCTCGCACATTTGTTTTTCTTTGTGTATAGCGATTTGACAACATGTAATCTTCCACCGGAATTAAGGGGAAAAGAGGAATTAGAGGTGGAGTCTGGATATCATTTCCCCATAATTGTTTCCTTTTCATTGATTGCAGTCCCTTACTTTGTATGCAGAGGAGGGGTTTTAGGCTAATAGTAGAATTTATTAGGAGAAAGATAAAAAGGAACAACCAACACAGCAAATTAGCGTTTTCCCCTGTAAATCAGAGCAGGTTAGCAAGGAGGGAGGGGGTTTGACAGTGCTTACCTCTCCTAGCATAGTCACTTAAGACTCCCCACACAGTTTTTCCTTCTGTCTGTCTTTCATTCTTCTGTATGGCCCTTTCCCAGAGAGTGTGACTGATTTTCGTTGGTGCTTGTCCATATGTAATAAAGTGTTGTCTTAGTTGTTTACCTTTGCCTCCTTGTGTTTGTCCGTAAGTGTGTGGCGATTCGCGGATCCCGCTTGGCCCCTCTCCTGAACCCTGTCATTTTCGACACCTCCACAACGTTTTCACCCAGTACCCTGGTCTTTGAAACGGACTGATGACAGGAGAGAAGAATTTTGAAACTTCCGTTTGAACTTGCACAGGCGCGAGCGCGCACGCACGCGCACACACACACACACACACACACACACACACACACACACACACACACACACACACGGGCGCGTGCGCACGCGCACGCACGCACGTATGCACAGAGAGAGAGAGAGAGAGAGAGAGAGAGAGAGAGAGAGAGAGAGAGAGAGAGAGAGAGAGATAACGATAACAACATTTTTATTAAAAAATAAAGGCCAAAGCCCCATTGAAGGGAAAATAAGCAAAGCTAATGAGAACTTTACACACTTTGGTGTACATATATTAGTATAAAACATATACCTAGTATTCAAATGGGATACAATAGCATCATACTATATCATATTATAGCGCTCCGCAGTTTAAACGACTTATATATATATATATATATATATATATATATATATATATATATATATATATTCAGATTCAGAAAACTTTATTATCTCTCGTTACAAGAGAAATTACATATAAAAATCATTCATAACACCTTCATTTCTCGACGACAAAAGGAAGACTAAACTAAATAATGATGGTCTGCTATAATACTTGGCAGGGATATATTTTGCTCTCAAATCATTTAGGGCTGGACAACACAAAGCAAAGTGGACTTCATCCTCTACACCGGATCCACACATAGGGCACAGCAAAGACCTGTTCTCTTTTTTATACCTCTGACTATGCACTGTTATGTCAGAGACACCTAATCTAAACTTTGTTAAAGCATATTCTTTAAATCTGTTCATATCTATTCCACTGTATGGTTCTGCTAAATATTCATTTTAAATTGTCTGCACACAGAGAATCTGTCACTACTTTGGATATGACAACCCCACTCTTGCCACCTACAGTCTATCATGCGTTGCTTAAAACAGGCAAAAAAAAAAAACAAAAAAAAAAAAAACAACAAAAAAAAACCTTTGGGACGCAACCCACACCTTGATTTAGCCATACAAATGAAAAACCATAACTACATAAACATTTCGAATATTCGTTGCCCAAGTAGCTTTACCTCTGGTATCTAAATCATACAGCGTTTTGTATGCTTGTACATGTAGTCTGTCACAATGCATCTGTATCAGTTTGAGCCAATATTTAACGATTTTCAAGTATGAATTGACGTAAATTAGAAATCTACCAAGTTCACCATAGACCAAATCATTCGGGGTACGTCTGTCCACACACAAAAATCGTTTCATGGCAAAAACAGTGCAATTTTTCAATTTCATGACCTGTTCCAAACGCCCAAATGTCAACTCCATACTGAACTATTGGCTGAACTTGTGCATCAAACAACTTGAAAAATAACTCAGCTGAACTGTTTTCAAACTTGTACAAAACATTTAGCACACTCATTATGGCGCGTCTGCCTCTGCTCACAAGGTCTTGACATGCAAAAGTAAAGCTGAGCTTCGTGGAAAAATAAATACCCAAATACTTATATGCGTTTACAGCCGATATTTTTGATGTACCATAAACCCATTGCTTACATGCAGCCAAATAGCCACCATTACGGAAAACTAAAACACTTGTTTTGTCCATATTTACCTTTAGCTCAAGTCGTTGCACAGCAGGGTATAAACTATTCGGCTGAGTTTGTAAACCTTTGACAGTTTCAGATAAGAACACAGTATCGTCGGCAAACAGCAAAATTAATAACTGAATCAAATTAAAAGTAACGCCATACCTACCCTTTTCAATAATTTCGAGAGCTTATTCATTCCTAAACACAACAAAAATAAAACAGTACTACAAACATCCCCTTGTTTGACCCCTTGCGTCACAATAGGTTGTGTCAATTAACCTAGCCCCACTCTATTTTGACTTTCGCATTTTCGTACATACTTTTCACACAACTATAAAGCTTACCCTTTATGCCATTTTTAAAAAGATAAGAATTGGCCATAACAGTTTCCGTGAAATCCATTCAAAAGCTTCCTCGAAATCAACAAAAGCAACATACAATTTTCTGTTAATAGCAAACTGTATCTGAACCGCCACCAGCAGAGTAAACATATGGTCTATTGTGCTGTAATCCTTTTTGAAGCCAGCTTGAAATTCACCGGCAATATTGTTTAGTTCTACCCACTCTGCTAGTTTTTTTTTTTTTTTATTAACTATAGAACCGTATAGTTTACATAATGAGATGCCCCTGTAATTGTTTGGATCATTTACATCTCCCGTTTTGTACAAAGAAGAATGATCGACTCTGTCCAGCTTTCAGGATAGATCCCCTTATCATACAAAGCATTAGTTTTACAAGAAAATTTATAGCATTGTTCCCTAAATGTTAAAAAAAAATAACTCACCTATAAGTCCATCAGGTCCTGCAGCTTTACCAGTTTTTTTTTTAACTTTTTTTTTTTTAATTGCAGATGATACCTCGTGTTTTGTGATGGACCGATCTAAATACTTGGTACACTCGTCATCTTCTGATAACTGACCTGCATAAACGATGGAATCAACGGTGATATCTTTTTCCAAAATATACTTAAAGTGATCATGCCATTCATGTATTGAGATATTATTATGATTCTGTGTACTCTTTTTCTAATACAAATTTAACATTATCCCAAAATTCCTGCTGTTTCTCGATAGAATCAAGAACTTTTTGAAACAATGAATCGTTATATGACTTTTTTTCTATCTAATAGAGAGAGAGAGAGAGAGAGAGAGAGAGAGACACACACACACACACACACACACACACACACACACACACACAGACAGAGAGAGAGAGAGAGAGAGAGAGAGAGAGAGAGAGAGAGAGAGAGAGAGAACAAGAACAAGAACAAAAATTTAATTCTTCAGGCCTAGAATGGGGTCTAACACAAAACATAAAGTTGTAGACTTTTACAACTAAATCAGACACAATGATTTTACAATGCATCCAGATTTTCGTTGTAGATCTGTCTTAGCTTCAATGCATTAAAAAAGGTATACACTAAGCTTGCGAATATTACTATCAGAGCCATTTCTTAATAAACTGACATACGGCTGCTGTCTCATAATCAAATATTTCATTCTTAAATTCTTGTAAAGACACACTTGTTTACAAAATGATCTTCATCTTCAAGCTCATTGCAAACTGCACACATAAAATTTCCATTCTTCTGGAACATTCTTCTGAAGAAGGATCCATTGATCGGCTGCAAACCAAGACGTAGCTTTATCAAGCAATCTCGAAAACATTTTATATCAATAAATTCGAAATAGCGTTCACTTTCAAAGCTCGTTTTAAACGAACTATATCTTTGGTATATTTCCTTAACCATTACAGATTCATCCCACTCTTGTCTATATATATCTTTCATTCTCTGTTTGAACAATGATACAATAGTCTGCTCACAGCCCACACCTTGTTGCAACCATGCATATCCAAATCCGAGACTGCACAGAGTATTTTTAACTAAAGTTACCCAACATTTTTGGCCCTTTTCATCTAAATTAAAAAGCATTGAGTATGCTTGTCTGGGTAATCTGTATGAATCCATTTTCAATAATTTGAGCCAATAACGTATAGCTGACTGCACTGTGTATGTACAAAGGGAAGCGTTCAGTTTCTCCATATACAAATTTGTTTGGTACTCGGAGAGGTACATTAAAAAAACATTTACAGGCAAAAGAATGTGTTTCTTCTGTATTATCAAGCCTTTGAAGCCCCCACATTTCTGAGGCATACAAGAGAATGGGCTGCACCTGAGCATCAAAGATTCGAAAGAAACAGGCTTTGGAAATGTCATTCAACTTTGTTATGTTTTACACAGTCAACACATGCTCTCTTACCTTTCACTGCAAGAGCATCTACTCCTCTCTTTGTACTCATTTTTGTTTTAAAAAAACGTATCCCAGGTAATTGTACTCGTTTACTACCTCTAATGGATTTCCATCAAGATTCCAGTTTTCTTTTTTCCCTAAAAATCCGCATTTTCGAAACACCATGACTTTCGTCTTCTCCGTATTTACAGTCAAAAATAGGTTTTTGCAAGCATTGTTCAACGTATTAATTTGATTTTGTAAACCAATAGCCGTGCTGGATAATAATACAATGTCATCTGCGAACAAGAGGAGATAAAGTTCCGCTAAACCAGGCAAGATTTGAATACCATGAACTCCTTTGCTATCCACAGCTGCTGCTATTTCATTTACATATAACGAAAATAAAATGGGGCTAACATGCATCCCTGTCTAAGGCCCACGGGGCAGTCAAAAAACTCACTTAATCCACCTTCAGTATGTACGCAAGACAAAACAGATTTGTACATAGCATTAATAGCAATAAGAAATTTTCCATGTGTATTCTATTTTAGTCAAAATGTTGAATAGAGGTTGTCACTGAACCGAGTCAAACGCTTTCTCAGATCAACGAAACAAGCGTAAAGTTTACCACCCTTCTTTGACAACAGTTTTTCGACAATTGAATTGAGAGTAAAAATGTGATCTATTGTGGAGTATCCACGCCTGAATCCAGCTTGGGTCTCCGTAATCCTGCTATGTTTATCCACCCATTCAACGAGTCTCTTGTTCAAAATTGATGTATAACATTTACCGATTAAGCTCAGTAGAGAGACACCCCTATAATTATCTGCTAAGTTATGATCCCCTTTTTTGAAGATAGGTACAATAATTCCCTTTGTCCATTGGTCTGGGTATTCCCCCTGGTCAAAACAGAATGTTGAACAGTTTCGTTAAGAAATGAACAGCTACTTTATCCGCCAGTTTTAGCATTTCTGATAAAATATTATCCACCCCACATGCTTTACCCCGTTTTAATTTTCTTATAGCATCAGACACTTCCTGCTCGGAAATGACCCCGGTTCAGTTCACTGCAGTCAATAAATCTCTCACATCTTGACTTTCTCCACCCTGTCCATTATTGCCTGATCTAACCTCACTGTGAACACTTGTTGGAAATGTGTATACCACTGATCCGTCGTTATATCTTTTGAAATACCAGTTTTCTTTTTTCCACTCCCCTGTTTCAGTTCCTTCCAAAAACAGTTTACTATTATTATGCAGGGATGCCAGATGTCTGGCTTTGTCACGTTTATAGTTTGTTTTCTTTTTCTTTATCAAATTCTTGTATGTTTTACGAGCTTCAACATATTTTGCTCTGTCAGCATCATCCTTAGTTCTGGAAATTGCTAGCAGACTTCTAGCACTGAACTTTGCCACATTGCAGTCGGCATCAAACCAAAGTGCTTCATGCTGGTCCCTCTAACCAAAACCCGTTTTTGCATGCATTCACTGCCTTTTAACAACACCTCAGTAAATAATTTTAATGCTTGATTAATGTTGCCGTCCAAAAGAGAAAAAGCATTCCCGCACCTATGCTGCAGATCTGCGGAACCTAAAACATCAAATAAATAAGTCTTCCTTACTGTGATCCCAAATCAGTTTATCAATCCATTTTTTATCATGTGCACTTTGTGACCTAGCAACACCATCCGGCATGTTAAGTGACAATGATACTGGGAAATGCGGCGAATCAATAAAGGAAACAACATTCAATGAACGAACAATATTTTCCAAACACAATTCTCTGGACATTACCACACAGTCAATCGTGTACCACCTGAGGATGCAACGAATGTCAGCGATTCATCAAAACCAAAACGACAAAGACCGTTCAAAATGACACAATCAAATATTGAATACAAATCCAAGAGCTCTTTGCCAAACGCGTTCTTTTCTTTGTCATCTGATTTCCTTTCAAAGAGCTGATCTTCCTCCTCACAGTTTGCACACAGATTCCACCGTCAAAGCCCCCATCAACTGCCGTGGACACAGCGTTTGCACAACCCGTCCTCGCGTTCATGTCACCAATGACGATAAGAGAAAAGTCCTCTATCCGTTCATACAAATCGACGATACACTGCTCTAGCACTTACATACCAAATCCATGTTCTGCATAATTCCAATACCTGCTATCATAAGGATGAATGTACAGACAAATCAAGAATACATTTTTATTCAGGTTAAACAGTTTTGTCTACTTCCAGCACCACCATGTGTTCGTATTTCACTTTAATTCTCCGCACAAATTTAGACAATGACTTGCAGACAAACACAAGTACTCCCCCAGACTTTCTGGCACTAGCCGATAGTTTTGTTGCTGTAGACATGTATACGTCGTACTCCTTAAATGTAGAATATTCATATTGATTAGAGTCAACAAATGTTTCATTTAACGAAAGTATATCAAAAGACCGTAAAGACTCGACCACATCTTTGATGTCAAGTTTTTTGCAACCAACCGTTGCAGTTCCACGTACACATTTTCATTACATTAGGGCTTTGGACAATCCCTATTTACGTGTATTTGTGTTCCAACCCTTCCCCCCTTTCAGTTGTCCACCCCCTCTTCCCCTTCCTGGTTGTTTAGTCTTTGGTTTTTTCCCTGTTTTCACCCACTGCTGCAGTGTGTGTGTCTGTGTGTTGCGATCACCAGGCCCGCTTACTGAAGCGGCACGTGCTCGATGGCGTGTGTTCACCCGGCTTCTGAAGTCTGAGGCTGGGGAAACATCTCCAACCCATCGTGCGTCCCGTGCAGCAAACTGTTGTCTGTCAAGGTCGGACTGCGTCACACACACGCCACGTCGTCGAGCTGTTTCTCCCTTGTTTGTTTCGTGTCTGGGTACTCCGACGTTTGGAGGATGTATTCCTGCCTCGAGGTAGGGGGTAAATCAAAATCGTTGCTGACGCGTCCCGTGCGTTCGATCTGAGGGAAAGTCGTGGAATCATGAGCGAACGGTTCATCATGGACATACTGGGACTGAGTTCCTCCAACGCTCATGTTGTTTTTCAGTAATTTGTCTCTCTCACTGCCTCTTTCATCGACTTTTTCAGTGTCACCTTGGATGGGCTCGTCATCCCTTGCAGGAAAATTTTTTCTTCTGAGATTTCACTCTCTTTAGCTCCAGATCATAAGTAAAGATCTCGTTTTGTGTAATCAGTTTATCGAATCTGAACTTTGGTTTCTGACCAGCATTGTACAGTTCCTTAGCAGTGTTCTGAAGTCCTTGCCTTTTCTGTCTTACAGTAAAGGAAAAATCTTCTCTTACATACACCTTTCTGTATCTTTCTGACGATTTCAAGTGCCGAGCATTGTTCAAAACTAAACACTTCTGTTTATATGCCAGAAATTTCACTATCATTGCTTTTTCCTTGAGTGTCCTATGCGCTCTTTCAATAGCAATATCTTCTGTGATCCCCATCCCCTCTCTGATCACTGCTTTCACCAGTCTCTCACAATCATCCCAACTTTCTCTGACCACTTCTTTCTCAATTCCAAAGAATAACAAGTTGTTTCTTTTGCTGTGATTTTCCATAGACTCGCACTTTTGAGTGATGAAGTTCAGCTGATCCGAAAATAGTCATTTTCTTCCTGAAGTTTATCACACTGTGACCGGAGGCCCCTGACTTCTTGCTGCAGCTCCTCATGCCTCTGATCTATTTTAGCTATCTGTTCAGTCACTGATTCCTTCATGTCACTCATAGCTCTCTTCATCTCTGCAGTTTGATTATCTTGCTTTACCTCTATTCTTTTCATACATGCTTGCATATCGATCACACCTCTCATCAGTGCCTGAAGGTCAGGAGATGATTGTTGGTTCGAATGTGTAGATGAGTCAAGATCTCGCTCCTCACTTAAACCAGCCCTGTCAGAGAATGAAGTGTCCACACTTTTTTCATGATCTTCATGTGATCCAGGACCTGGGTTGGCCTCAATGTCCCCACACGCCAGTAAATAGCATGACATAAAAATGAGCACAGTCGAGGTCAACAAGCCAAAACAAGAACGTCTATACACTGATCTCGTATGTCTTTCAAAAGCTCCTAGTTTGTAGGCAAACAATTCAGTCTACCATCACGCACATTAGGTGTCTATCCACTGTACCACTTTCTCTAACCAGAATTACCACACCAGATGCCATAACAACAGTGGATTTTCGAACCAAAATGGCAATTTTGAGTGAAAAGGAACCTGCCTGTCCTTTCACGGTGTTGTAGTACACTCACTGGCATGGTTCTGGCTGACTGAAAGTCCTCAGCCTTTCTGGAATTGGCCTAAAATACCTTTTCACACTGGAGCGGAAGAAAAACACGTCGCCATGTTCTCGCCGCTCAACCTTGACCCCCGAGAGAGAGAGAGAGAGAGAGAGAGAGAGAGAGAGGGGGGGGGGGGGATGTAGGTTGTTTAGGCCAGACTGCTGCGGGGCAAGGGAATCATATGATATAGGTCATTTTTTTTTTTTTTTTTTTTCCCGAAGACATTTTCACTGGAGCCGTATTTGTATCAATTAAGAATTTGTACGTATGACCAGACTTCGCTTTGTTCTGAACCAGGATGTCAACTATGCACTGTAGCTATTTACAGTATTGACCGTGTTTTGATGATGATCAATATCATTGCTCCCTTTCTTGCAAAACATAACCTGATTTTCAGATCCTTGATACATTCCCTAACATAAGGGTACGAGAAAAGACCCACTTCCAGCTAAACATAATGCGTATTCACCATATATTAAATGTTCCAATTATCCTTGCTAATGAGGATCCAGAAACGATTATAACATTTGTCATTGTTTATTCGTAAAGCACTTCTCATTCAGAAAAAAATACATTTCTACTATCCCAGCCAGCTAACAGTTAGGCAGTTGGCTAACAGTAGGCAGTTAGGTAACACCTCATTTTCATTCAACGCCTGCCCTACCTTGCGCTGAAGAGATCAAAGCTAAGTGACAAATTCATTCATTATCATTGTCCTATTTGTTTGTGTCTTGTCTGAAGAAGACCTAAGAGGTCGAAACGCGTCGTGTTTTGTCTTGTAACTCGTTTGTCCACGTTTCTCTTGGCGGTTCGCTAAAATTTATTTAAGATTTGTTTAGATTTCCGCCTGCAGTCGTCTCACTTTGCAACAAAATCTTTCTCATCATTGTCAGGAAAATTGCAATAGTGATGTTTTGAATGACAAGCTGCCCAGTCACCCACCCAGTGTTGACAAATGCTCTGAAGACAAACCATTGAACAATTTATAGTAAATTGTTGTTAAATATGTGCACTGCTTTGGATTTATGTATTCTAAATGGTTTGTATTATGGCGACTTAAGTGGTCACCACACGTATGTGTAAGACAGTGGACGCAGTGTAAACAATTACCTTTTGTACGTCTTGTGAATTGTACGCCTTCTTGTGCGATATTTGCTAGCTGAGAGTATGCGAACGCATTGAGTCAATGAACTTTAACTGTCAAATTGAACTTTTACTGTTTACGTGATCAAGAAAAACAATGTGCCAAACAGATACCGTCACATTATTCAAAAATTTGTGTGGAGAGATTTTGCTGATGTATACTATGACAATATTTTGGCAGAAGAATTTCAGGAAAAAATGTCATATGCAGTAAGCCTCATAGACATCGACATTAATAATGCCATGGATATTTTAATTAATGTGTAAGATGCGGCTGAATGCATGAAAAACAGATACACTCTATGAAACGTTATGTAGATAAAGCTTTGTTTGATTTAGAATGTCATTTTTACAAAAAACGGGTTTCGGAATTTGCATAATATATTTAATTGTACGCATGATGATGAGGACCGTGTTAGCTACTGCATAAAAAGACGTTAGTATAAACATTTACTAAAGGTGAAAAGAAAGCAATTGATAACGCTCTTCTGAATAAGTTAGTCTCATCGATTAAAAGTCAGAAAGAGTTCTGGGACGCGGTGCACAAGATTCGTTTGAAAAGAGACAGCTAGCAAACAGTATTGATATTGACGCATAGTTTGAACACTTTAAAAAGATACTAACAAAAGATGAACCAGGCAGTGAATTTGTTCAGTATGATAGTGTAGAAATCAACGAAGTAGGTACTTTTAATCGTCCGATTACTAAAGAGGAGGTGCTGCTCGCTTTAAGAAAAATGAAAAATCGTAAAGCTGCCGGTCCAGATGGCATCACTGGTGAGGTTTTAAAGCATGGCTGCAAATCGACGCGATTCTGAATTTCTTGGTGTCCTTCTTTAACACTCTTTTTGATAAAGAAATGTATCCTGAAAAGTGGACTGAATCAATCATTCTTACGACACATAAGAAAGGTGATGTAAACTATCCTAACAGTTATTGGGGTATTTCCATTTGTGACGCAGCCAGTAAAATCTACAGTACGGTGGTTA
>JADBJO010017090.1:35000-38658 GCA_016801955.1 Conus betulinus | reverse complement strand
CTACTCGGATGGAAGAGGAAAATGCTGTGTTTTTCAGATAAGGGGAACTTCCTGCCCTTTCTTACAAATACGAGAAAGCGTGGCAGGGAAGAGTCTCGCTTTATGAGCTTATAACGTCCTGTTGGAAAGGCATTGAAGTTGAAATATCGTTTGAACCGAGTGCCGCATTCTCTCTCTCTCTCTCTCTCTCTCTCTCTCCCCTAGCAACTGTGCAACAGCCAACCGGCGGACGTCTCGTTGCCACGTGACTTAGCATGACAACTGGTCAATGGTCGGAGCAAAGTGATCGACTCGCAGTTTTCTTCAGCCAAAATAATGGTTTCTCCTTTTTCTCTTAACTGAGGGCCTAACGTCAATTTGTTGGTCAGTCTATCGCCTAACTGAAAAACACAGGGTTCGCTGTAAATGTAAACCTTGCCGACGACGATGGATTTTCGTTGCCGTCCTAATACAGAATCCTGTTTCTCATTCTTTGCATATTGTTGCATTCTGTACGGGAATTAAGACACATAAAAGACAGTCCCCAAACTGGCTTGCCAGTAAGTCTCTCTGTCTAGGAGTTTTGTCTTCATATGCAGTTTGTTCGATTGGGTGGATGTAAAGAAAGGGCAGAGCCTTATTTTCAGGGTGGTCAGTCTTGGCGAGATGTTTGCAACCCTACATCACTGGGCCATTTTCCTTTGCAGTCTGACTTATGATTGGCCCACATCCTTTTGAGATCCTTGGTGGACCCAACATACCACAAGTCAGGGTGATTCTGGCATCTGATGATTTAGATAGTATTTTTTTGAAAACAGGTGAGGTGCTGCCTGGTGGGCCAGTAGCGCCCATCCAATGGGGTGTGGGAGGAGCACAAGGAAGAAAGAAAATGAGAACACATAAATAGGGAAACACAAACGTTGAACTTTTCACCAACAGCATACAGAAACCATCGTCATCTATCTTGAAGACAGATCCATTCATAATGCCAGCTCCAAGGCCTTTCGTCCACTAGGAAGGATTCATCAGGGAGGCATGGCTCATTGTGTCTAAGTTCCCCTGATCTCTCATATATATATATATATATATATATATATATATATATATATATATATATATATACCGAACAATTGAATAGTGAGGAGGAAAACAAGTGCAGGAAACAATTCGTCTGTCATTACAGCAGTGACTTGGCAAAGATTTGAACTGAAAAGAGGGGGGAGGGGGGGGGAGGGTAGGGGGGGGGGGGTGTTGAGGGTGAAAAAAATGGGAACATGAAATAAAGAAAATATATTATAACTCTGAAACTCTTCACTAGCTGCGTGAGAGAACCATCGCAATCCCTCCCGAAGACAGGTCTGTTGGTATTGCTGGCTCCTAGGCCTTTTGTCCGTTGGATCGGACTCATCAAGGAGAAAAACGGATGTCTGTATCTGTGCTTTTGGCGTCAAATAGAGACACACCACAGTTCATAATTCTGTGGTGTTCTCACAACCAAAGGGAAAAAAAAAAAAGAATCCAACAGCACCCCCAAAGCAGCCAGCGAAGAATAGTAAATGAAACAAAACGAAAGTGTGGAGAGGAAAGAAGTTGCTGAAAAACCAAGAACATCAGGGACAATCTTTGAGCCTATGCTCGAGGATCCATTTAAGGATGCAAGGGAGATCAAAAGATACGGAACAGTCTAAGTGGTCAGCTCTGCTGTTCAATAATGACCCAAGCATTGTCAGCGGCTAAGAAATATGCAGAACAACCTTTACGTGGATCTCCTAAGAGATGCAGTCTCCCACTGATTGACCGAACATATAATGCCAAACAATTGAGTAGTGGGGGAAAAACAAGTGCAGGCCAACAATTCTTCTTCCGTCTTTATAGTAATGACCTGGCAAAGATTTGAACTTTAAAAAAAAAGAAAAAAAAAAAAGGGGGGGGGGGGGTTGAGAGTGAAGAAATTTGGAACATAAAGTTAGGAAAAAAAAATATAACCTTGAAACGCTTCACTAGCTGCATGAGGGAACCATCGCAATCCCTCCCGAAGACAGATCTGTTGGTATATGCCTGCTCCTAGGCCTTTCGTCCGCTGGATCGGACTCATCAGGGAGACACGGCTGTCTGAATCTGTGCTCTTGGCGTCAATATATATATATATATATATATATATATATATATATGATGACCGAGTGTGACACTTGCAGCCTTCTGGCCACCTCCCGGACGCCTACTCCGTCCTGCAGCCAGGCGATAGCTCGGGCACGATCGAAATTTTTCAACTTTCGTCTCGCTGGCATGTTGGTGTTGTGCTTCAGAACGGGTATTCGACGGCTTTATGGCCATTGTGGTGAGCACAACGCACTCCCATACCTTCATGCTGTCACGTGCATCAGGATTTTCACCTGTAGACAGTTCGAGTCAGTGTGCACGGATTGCTGACAAACAGCTTGTTTTGCCAAACAAGAGCACTTTTCTGCACGCTCAAGGGGAGTCAGTGCAGCTGTTGCATGCTTGGCAGTATTTATTGAGAAGGCCTGACGACTGTCGCGTTCAGAAACCTTGGCAATTACTAACCTTTATTTGATATTTGATTTTGAAAGCACCTAAGGCATTCTGCGGTGTGGTCCTTAACTTATGTTGAAGTATATATATATATATATATATATATATATGAATGCATGTGTGTTTGTATGTATGTATGTATATGTATGAATGTATGTATCTCTCTCTCTCTCTCTCTCTCTCTCTCTCTCTCTCTCTCTCTCTAAAATGCTGAACAATTAAGTAGTAGGGGAAAGAAGTGCAGGTTAACAATTCTTCCATCATTATAATAATGACTTGGCAAAGATTTGTACATGTGCTATGAAAATGTCATTTGGAAAGATGTATTTGGTAAACGTGCTAATTCAACAACTGAGACGCAATTGAAAGGGTCCAATTCTGGTTGTTACTTTGCATTATTCCATCAGGTAACCTTTTTGTCTTCGTAAAGTTAATGATCGCCTTTGTGTTCTCTTGGCGATGGGGAAGACGAAACAATTGTTGTTTTACTTAAGTAAGTCATGATACAAGTGTCTTGGGAAGAAAAAGATTGGAAACTTTAGTTTTGAAACCTTGCTGATGTGACATTTTCAGAAATTCTCATTTCATTTAGGATGAAAATAAATGTTGCTCTGATAAATACTAGGTATAGTTTCTTGTTTCCTAATTTTGTTTCCTGGGTCTCACAGCCATAACGATAAATGGGATCATAGCAAACCATTCATTACCGCACACTGCTTGAAATTAAATGTAAATTTTAGAATGCTATAGGAGTATAATAATGAAGAATGAATTGTATCCCTGTAAACATTGCTCAAATGATTCTTACTCCGTTTTCAATAGTCATTTTTAATTGAAAACAAATCGTATTTCTGAAAGATTCACTGTTAATGGAAAACAAATCGTATTTCTGAAAGATTCACGTTTAAGGGAAAGCAAATCGTATTTCTGAAAGATTCACGTTAAATGGAAAACAAATCGTATTTCTGAAAGATTCACGTTTAATGGAAAACAAATCGTATTTCTGAAAGATTCTTCCTTTCTCAGAGCCTCCTACCTTTCCCCATCCTTCCGGCACGTAGACGCGCGCGCGCGCGCATACACACATACACACACACACACACACACACACACACACACACACACA
>JADBJO010017090.1:27500-30000 GCA_016801955.1 Conus betulinus | reverse complement strand
TAATATTTGATTGTTTGTTTAGCAGCACAGTTCATGTTTACATGAGGATCTGCTCGATTTTCTCGAGTTTTATTTTGCTTATATGACACACTTTTCTCACTCAGTAGGCCTTCATGGATGACACTACAGTGATTTCATCCAGAGAAGACGAGACACGTCATGTGCTGGAGAGGCTGGATGACATAGTTGCCTCATCCAGAATGAAGTTCAAGCCAAAGAAATCACGGAGTCTCTCTCACTGAGGAAAGGAAAAGTGGCCGAATCTGTGGTCTTCAGTGTTGCCAACCAGGCCATTCCAACAGTTTCAGAAGAGCCAGTCAAGAGCCTTGGAAGATGGTATGATGATACGCTGAAAGACACACAAAGAGCAAAAGAAAACAAACAGATGTCGGAAGAAGGGCTGGAGACCATTGACCAGTGTGGGCTCCCTGGCAAATACAAGTCTGGTCTGGTGTCTGCAGTTCATGCTGATACCAAAGCTCCTATGGCTCTCTGATGATGATATACGACATCTGCACCAGCATAGTGGAGGCAATGGAATCCAAAATCAACAAGTTCACAAGGAAATGGCTTGGTGTCCCACCCTGTCTGACTGACATAGCGCTGTACTGTCGCCAAGCAAAGCTGAAACTACCACTGAAATCCATCCTGGAGGAATACAAAGCAGGGAAGATCAGACTTCAAAGCATGCTGGAGGACTCAGGAGACAAGGTGGTAGAAGCAATCAAGCCCCAGCTGAAGACAGGCAGAAAATGGAAAGTTCAAGAGGCGATGTCTGCAAAAGAAAGTCTCAAGATCAGAGAAATAACAGGACACACACAGACCAACAGACAAGGACTGGGGGGACCAAAACTGAATGGTGGTCAAGGCCAAAAGGAAAAGCCAAAAGAGACATGATGATTCAGGAGATGAGAAAAGAAGAAGACCAAAAAAAAGACTCCAAAAAGCAGTCCAGCAGAGAGCCAGCAGCCAGCAAGGGCAATGGACAACGTGGGAGAATGCACTCCAAAGAAGTCTCACTTGGAATGACATTTGGCACATGGGCCCCTCTCAGGATCAGCTTCATTCTCAGATCTGCATATGACCTTCTGCCCTCAAATGCAAACCTGGTGAAGTGGGGAAAAAAACAGACGATCCTTCATGCCCCCTCTGCCATGGAAAACAAACAGTGGAGCATGTCCTTAGCTCATGTAAAGTAGCCCTGGCTCAAGGAAGGTACACATGGAGGCACAACCAAGTGCTCAAAGAGATTGTACAAGTAGTCTGGGCTAGTACCAACACCACAAAAGGGAAAAATCAGGACTCAAAAAGCACCGGCAACATTCTTCACACGGCAGGAGGCAGCGAATCATGGCCAAGAACAACAGTGCCACTCGGAACATGCAGGCAGAGTCTGCTGGACGGGGCAGATGACTGGGAGTGCACTGCAGACCTCCCAGAATGGAAGAGTCACCCAGAGATCATCAGCAAGAGTGGCATGAGACCAGACATAGTAGTCCACTCTCAGTCAACCAAGCAGCTGATCATGATCGAGCTCACGGTGCCATATGAGAACAGAATGGAGGGCAGCTCAAATCTACAAGACTGAAAAGTATGCTGATCTGGCAAACAGCCTGAGGAGAGAAGGCTATCAGGTCAAAGTCCTCACAGCAGAAATTGGAGCTAGGGGGTTTGTAGGAACGTCTGCATACAGCCTCATGAAACAGCTCTCAGTTGCAGGGAGGGAAAAAAAACAGAGCCCTGAAAGCAATGGGAAGCAGCAGAGGTGTTTTCAAGCTGGATCTGGTCAAGGAGGAACAAAAGTGAACTTCATAAGGCTTAAAATTTTCCTACAAATATCAGGTGTCCCTGTGGCTCAGTGGTTAGTGCGCGAGTCATTAAGTGGAAAATGAGCATGTCCAGAAGGGCATGGGTTCGAATCCCAGCTATGGCTCGTCCCGAGATGGGAAAAAAAGGGGGCCGCAGAGGGACATCCGGAGTCATGAACCGGGTTGTGTGTGTGTGTGTGTGTGTGTGTGTGTGTATGCTTTTTCAAAGAAGTTGTAATATGTTTTCTAGCTGTTTTTTTTTTTAAGTATGTCAAATACACTGCTTGATTGTTGTAATTTGTTAAGTGCCCTATTGTGTAAAGGGACTGCTGGATTTGAACAGCATGAAATAATTTTGTACCCTCATTGCAGAAAAGGGTCAAATAGCCACGAAAGGCACTATTGAGTTTGTTTGTAAAAACAAAATACTCAAAGAAGCTCAAGGGCGAATAAAACACTGGTCTAAAACTACTGGGCCGATCTTTCTGAAAACTTGTAGGTGTGTTCATTATGGGTCACGGATGATGCCTGGTGTTTTATTTTACCGTTATATCCATTTCTAATGGCTATAACGGCCCATAATGGTTTTTTTTTTTTTAGAATATCTCAGAAAGTACATGGTCGATCTTTCTGGAAATTTGTAGTATGTTAATTATGGGTCAAGGATGATGCTCGATGTGTTATTTTTACCG
>JADBJO010017090.1:7500-17500 GCA_016801955.1 Conus betulinus | reverse complement strand
GCACTCTCCGCCAATCACATCGTGCCCGCTCCTCACCCACTTTCCCCTGTAAGTGGGGGCTGAGTGCTAGGCTTTAGGTTGAGACGATGAAGTGAAATGGCGAGTACGAAGTGCACTTTGCGCCCGTGAAAACAAACATGAATAGTGTGTGTGTGGTGTGTGTGTGTGTGTGTGTGTGTGTGTGTGTTGTGTGTGTGTGTGTGTGTGTGTGTGTGTGTGTGAGTGACCCTCACAAAACTCTGAGGGGAAAACAGTAAGCACGCAGAAAAAAATAAGAAAAAAAAAAAAGAAAATACCCAGCCTTATATCTATATATCTATCTGTCCGGCTGTCTATACATGTATCAGTCTATTTATTTATCAGTCTATCTATCTACCGATCTATCTATCTACAAAGGGGAGAGAGAAAGTGACAGAGATAGAGAGAGAGTGCGAGAAAGACAGACAGTAAGGCAGACAGACAAAGAGGCAGGGTGAGAGAGAGAGAGAGAGAGAGAGAGAGAGAGAGAAAGAGAGAGACGGGGTTGGGGTGAGGGGGTGGAGGTTGGGAAGAAAAAATGATAAAGTGAAACTGAAAAAAATCTAAGCAACCAACAAATCTGACAGCATCTTGATAAACAGATGACAAGAGCAGACACGCCGATTATTTGTTTGCATATTTGTTGATACTAGGAAATTTACCATACACGGTGGAGGGGATGTTCCGGAGGGGGGAAGGGAAAGGCAACTGACTATCTCTGTAAAATTTATAAGAGAGGTATTTGGATATATGTGATCCTGAGGTAATCAAAGCAACACACACACACACACACACACACACACACACACACACACACACACACACACACACCACACACAGACGCATGTGCATACGCACACGTGCGCGTGCGCGCGCGCGAAACACACGCACACACACACACACACACACACACACACACACACACACACACACACACACACACACACACACACACACACCACACACACACACACACACACACACACACACACACACACGTGCGCGCGCGCACACACATACGCACCTGTGGGTCGGAAATGACTTTTTTTTCATGCAAATTTCAGGAGAGAAAAAGTGCATGTCCAGGACATTCTGGGTCCGTGCAGTTACCAGGAATGAGAACGTGCAATCAAAATGGAGTTCTTGCTAGTTCTCAGGTGCATTGTTGCTATTGAAGGGTCCTTGAATAACCTGAACAGGTGCAATGAGGTGAGTACTCTGTTGCAGTTTTAGGGAGAAAAAATAAGGTCAAGGTGTTTATCAGGTCAAGGTGTCTGCTGTTTGTCTCATTATTTCCGTTCAGCACTGAGATTTACTGTTACAATAATGGTGGAAACTTAAGATTTTTTTTTCTCTCGTATAGTGTCACTTTCACATGCTGTTATAGATGTCATTTTCCTGATGACAAGATGGGATTATTATCTGTACCTTGTCGTTTTGTCTGTGACGCTATTTGTCCATGCAACTGTCATCTATATTGTAACTGCACAGACATACCATGGTAAATGAAATTCTTTGACATTTCCCTGCATTTATTTTTGAACTTTTGCTGCACTTCAGTTAGTTTTCTCTGTTCGGAATGTTCTTAAATTGAATAGTACTTTTCTTGTACAGGATGTCTGGTAGAAGCAACATCTCTAGCGGGGGTGCTCGCGAAATCTTTCGTAGGGCTGAACGTCCATCTTTGGTCCTCACTTGGCACTCAGTTCTCAGCTGTGGGTCTCCGTAGCTATTAGCATGTGGCAGCAGCCACACCCCAGCTTTGGCAGGGTGACAGAACTGGGTGAGGGTAACTGACGGTCTCAAACCTTCGGTGAGGTAGGGCTTGTCTCCCAGGCATGTGAAGACTGGACTCAGTGGACTGTGCTGAGAAAATCATAAACTGATTCAACAGGCAGAAAGGCGACTTCCGGCAACCCATTGTGGAGTGCGTAGAGCATGGCGAGACACAAAAGACATCATGGCCATCCACGGCACCCGACTCCGTCTCCAGTCGTCTTGACCCAGTCTTCCTGCTGGACTCAGTTGGTTTTGGACGAAAGAGTGAGGTCGATGAATTGCTCAGTTCCCCCTCACTTTCAACAAAGTCTCTGCGCAAATCACTCCCAATAACCATCTTCCATCCCTGTTCATCTCATCACCAAGTACTGTGGCAATGGGCAGTCGATGAAGCGACAGGTGTGGGTACGCTGGCAGCTGCTGCCACAAACTGCAAACAGGAGGCTCATGTCACATGATTGGTCTCCTCTGCACCGGAGCAGCATTGGAGTCGGGCAACCACCTGAGCGACTGAGCAGCCCTTTTAAGGATAGCCGTGCTCACGTACGTTTGCATAAGGAAAGGGCTAGAAACTGTCTGCTCCATCCTTCCGGAGCCAGGGACTCTTATCAATAAAGGAGACTCTATTACAGCGATCAAACCTCAAAGAAGAAAAAGACGAGGATAGTTCCTCTCACCCTCGACACATGGAATATGAGCACCGTCCTGGGTAGAGACGATGTAAACAGGCCTTAAAGGAGAACAGCTCTAATTGGAAAAGAACACGCCAGGTATAACAGATATTGCAGCCTTAAGTGAGGCCTGGCTTTGTGAATGGGGCTCTGACTCTACCTTTTTGGGGGAGTGGAAGAGGTGATTTCAATGCGAAAGTCCGTTCTGACAGAGACTTCTGGGAAGAAGTCTGTCACTGACAAGCACAGATAGGCCACTGCAGCATCAACGGTCTCCTGCTTCTCCAGACCTGTGCCGAGCATGAACTGCTGATCACCAACAGTCTTCCGCCTCCCTAACCCATAACAAAACATCATGGATGCATCCCCGCTCCAGGCATTTGCATCTCATCGACTACATCATTGTCAAGAAGAGGGACAGGCAGGATGTGGCCCAATCCATGTGCCATGCCAAACGTTGCACTGACCTTCGTCTCCTAATCAGCCAGCATAACATCCAGATCAGACCCAACTGACGCCTCCAAAGCAAGAAGGCGTCAAGATGGTTTAATGTCACAAAGCTGACAAACACCAGAAATTAGAAGTCGTTTGTAGACGCTCTAGAAGAACATCAGGAATCCACCTCTTTAGACAACCAGAATATGGAAGCCAACTGGTCCATCTTCAGAAAACTGGTTTACAACAATGCTACAGAGATTCTGTGGCCAGCAGCCAAGAAACGCAAAGAATGGTTTGATGGCATTAAGCAGCTACTGGATGAGAAACATCTTCTGCACAAAGCTTACCTCAGTGACACTAACTCAACCTCAAATGAAAAGATGTGTTCAACAATATACAGGAAACAGTTCAAGAGAAACTACAGAAGATGCAAGGCACGTGGCTGAACAACAAAGGTGGCGAGATCGAAGGACATGCTGACAGGCATGATATGAAGAACTATATTTTCAAAAGTTCATGGACTTACATATTCAGAATCATCCATTCGCTCATTGCTGATGGAAACATATCGATCACTGACAAGGAATAGATCTTGGATGTCGTGGGTAGAATACTTCTACTGTAACGAACCACCCGTCATGTATCAGTGACAAAGCCATTAACTGCCTCCCTCGAGTGCCCACCAACGAAGACATGGATGAACCACCGCCGTCTTCGAGACCAAAAAGCGATGTGTTTGCTGTCCAGTGGCAAAGCTCCTGGCTCAGACTGCATACCAGCTGAAGTCTACAAAGAAGGTGACACAGCTCTGACTGAAAAGCTTTATAATTTAATTCTTTTGACGTGGCAGCCAGGACGTTCAAAGATGCATTATCCGTTTGTACAAGCGCAAAGGGTACAGTCAGGCTCGTGACAACCACAGAGGCATGTCTCATTTCCACAACAGGCACGATACTTGCCAGGATTCTGCTGCATCGCCATATAACACACCCTTGAGCAAGAGCTTTTGCCAGAGAGCCATTGTGGCTTAAGAAAAGACGGGTGAACCATCAATGTGGCATTTCCTGTAACACAGCTCCAAGAACAATGTCAGGAACAAAATGCCACCCTGTTTTCTGCCTATGGCAACCTGGCCAAGGCCTGCAGTACTGGCAGTAGAGAGGGCCTATAGAAGATCATGGCCAGTTACGGATGCCCACCAAAATTCGTCTGTATGGTGCAGCAATTCCATGACAGCATGCAGGCCTGAATCCGGGAAAATGGAAAGACACTTAATCCATTCCCCGTCACAAATGACATAAAGCAAGCCTATATTTTGGCACCCACTATGTTCAACATCATGTTTTCTGCAAGGCTGGCTGAAATTTTCAGAGAAGGATAAATTGGCATCAACGCAAGATTCAGAACAGGTTGACACATGTTTAATCTCAAGAGGCTTCAGGCAAAACCTAAGGTTATGACAGACATTACCAGGGACTTTCCGTTTGCTGATAACCGCGCCCTCAATGCTGGCTCAGAAAACTGACATGTAATACACGTTTCCTGTAGGCTCCGTCAAGTTTGGTCTCACCTTAAATACAAAGGGAACGGAATTTCAGCATTAACATATGACTGGCAGACCCTACGCTGAGCCTAGCATCTCCATCAATGATGAAAGATTTGCTACGGTGACTAAATTCATCTATCCTGGCAGCACACTGTCCCAGAACGTTTACCATCGACAGTGTAGTGAGCATCAGACTTTTGAAAGCAAGTGCAACCTTTGGTAGACTTGCGTGTTTCATTATCAAATTCAAGGAGACGTGTATACAATGCTGTCTTTGACATTGCTACTTCGTCGTTGTTTTTCCCTTCACTTCCATGTCTTTGTACATATTCTGATTAATGTGAAGACAGAATGCGTAAGATTTCAACATCACGACAGAGCATCACATTTCATTTCAATTCTACAAAACTAAAAATGATGTATCATGACACAGAGCTTGTTTTAAAGTGAGTCTGATGAGTTGCTTATCTCTGTTATTATGTACTTGTGCGCGTGCGAGTGTATGTATCCGCGTGAGCCAAAATCTGAGTGAGTGTGCGTGCGCGTGTTTGGTGGGTGTGTGTGTGTGTGTGTGTGTGTGTGTGTGTGTGTGTGTGTGTGTGTGTGTCTGTGTGTCTGTTTGTCTGTGTGTGTGTGCTCATGTGTGTCCGTGCGTGCGCGCGCGCGCGCGCGCGCGCGTGTGTGTGTGTGTGTGTGTGTGTGTGTGTGCATGTGTGTGTGTGTTTGTGCGTGGGTGCGCGCCCGCCTGTGTGTGTGTGTGTGTGTGTGTGTGTGTGTGTGTGTGTGTGTGTGTGCGCGCGCGTATATAAAATGTGAGTGCGTGCGTGCGCACGTATGTGTGTGTGCGCACGCGTGTGCGCGTGTATGTGTGTGTGTGTGTGTGTGTGTGTGTGTGTGTGTGTGTGTGTGTGTGTGTGTGTGTGTGTGTGTAATGTAGTGTGTGTGTGTGTGTGTGTGTGTGTGTGTGTGTGTGTGTGTGTGTGTGTGTGTGTGTGTGTGTGTGTGTGTTTGCATGTTAGAGTGTGTACGTGCGTGCGCGTGCGCGCGCATGTGTGTGTGTGTGTGTGTGTGTGTGTGTGCGCGCGCGCGTGCGTGTGTGCGCGCGCAGAATTAGAGAGTCAGAGAGAGACAGAGAGAGAAGGAGTGTGAGAGAGGAGCGTGAAGAAACAGGCTGGAGTAGGTTTAGATACCTTCAGCATGTAGGAAAAGTTCATCTTAACGCCGTTGTTGCCCAAATTGTCAATATTGGTCGTGTTCATTTCTTTGCTATGATTTCCCACGTCATTCCAACCCATGTCGTCCACCATGAAAACCACGATGTTGGGTCGCGGTATGCATCCCTGGGTGGACGGGAGGATGAACAGTATAAGGAGGATGAGAGCGGTGACCTTCATCGTGTAGGTGGTAAGCCTCATACTCACGCTGGAGTAGGACTTCCTGAAATTTGAAGTTCATCTTTATTATTTTGTAAGTGTTTTGTATGCCCCCATGTATGCCCCCATGTATGCCCCCTGTAACTGTTTTATGCAAAGTTGTTCTTGCGGCAAAGCTTGAACAGAAGTAACTAATGTTTCAAAATGGAGCGCGACTGATGCGGAGAACCAAGCAAAATTTAGAAAAAGTGGGGGTTAGTTGCCGCCAATGACATTGACAAACAAAGTACAGGACAAGACACGATGCATTTCGACCTCTTGGGTCTTCTTCAAGTAAAGTAAAAAAAAAAACCAGATCGATCACATTTAACATTTAGGACAGTACAAACAAAGAACGAAGAGAGACTTATCTGATGTCCATGTGGTGTGCTGTGACGAATGCTACCATTCTTCACAGCACACCACATGGACATCAGATAAGTCTCTCTTCGTTCTTTGTTTGTACTGTCCTAAATGTTAAATGTGATCGATTTTTTTTTCTTTTTCTTTTTTTTTTTTTTTTTTTTACTTGAAGAAGACCCAAGAGGTCGAAATGCATCGTGTCTTGTCCTGTACTTTGTTTGTCAATGTCCTTGGCGAGAAGTAACTAAATCCATAGGGCTGAACAAAAGAGACTTTTGGGTGAGTAGCGAGACTTCTCCTGTTACTCCATCTGCAGTGGGATGTGCTAGTTTTGAGAGAATATTCAAATCGGAAAGAGTAAAATTCTTCTGGTTCCGAATGTCAGTTTCTTGTACAGCTATCACAACAGGTTTCAAATTTTGACAAAGCAGCAGTAGCTCCTCAAAACTGGAAAAGAGACCTCAGATGTTCCAATGGAAAATGTTTGACTCCTTCATAGCAAGGAAATGAAGATAGTGAACAACACATTCCGTTTCTTT
This sequence comes from Conus betulinus, assembly GCA_016801955.1. NCBI lineage: Eukaryota > Metazoa > Mollusca > Gastropoda > Neogastropoda > Conidae > Conus > Conus betulinus. The sequence goes on along the minus strand of JADBJO010017090.1, from coordinate 10,734 downwards.
CTGCTTCCTCGTTGTCTGACTGGAGAGGAGAAAACTTGTTTTCGGTTAAAATGTCTGGTTCTCTGTGGCCAGGAAGTTGTTTTTTCTTCCTGACCCCTTTTTCTTTGTGAAGTATGAAGAGGCAGACAGAGGCCCATCAAGCTCTATCACCTCCACACCTTTCCCCTCGGGGACTTTTGGATAGGCTCCGCGACCTTTTGGGGGAACAGCCGATTTTCTGTTCCCCATCCTTCCCGGGGCAAGGGGGCTGGGAGGATCTAGGAGGGGTCTGTTTCCCAGCCTGGTCACCAGCAGACTTTTTTGTCTGCTGGAGAGACCGGGGGATAGCGGTTTTTAACGCCCCCACTAAGGGCGCTGCTTTTGTACGGAGGTACTACTGGTTTTCGTGCAGGTTTACCTGATCCATCTGTTGATGTCTCCTGTGTACATTTAGTAAAATGAAATGCTTCTGTCTGACAAGAGACAGACACTGCCTGGATCTTTCTACTAGCAGCAGAGTATGACAAAGCTGGCTGACTGCCGAGCACCAGTTTCCCTGGCTTCATGGAACGGACTCCTTTCAGTCTCGACTTGCTGGATGTTTCATTCAACATTCCATTAGGGGCAGTCCTGCGAGAAAGACGGGTGGCTGCCACCACAGTTGGCACAAAGGCTGATCCCTGGCAAGGTCCTTCATGGACTGATTTTCAGCACCGACCACAGATCTCCGCCCCCACGCACCTGTCACGGACATGGCCAAATTGATGACAGCGGAAACACCTCATAGGGATGTAGAGGTCAACTTTAACAACCAGGTAGCCTGTTTTGATGGTCTTGAAGGCTGGGTGAAAAAAGTTTAAGAAGATCGTGTTTGTGTGGGTATTCTCTCAGTTCCTTTTCGCATTATTACCCTGTGGACATCAATCATCCCTTGAGGCTCCAACTCTCTCTTTTTATTTCTGCCTCTGATACTCCATTCAGATCAAGACATCTTATACCACCTTCCGAGGAGTTCAGCTGCTTGTGCGGTGTCACTCTGATCTCCCTGTCCACCAGCTTAGTGGCGCTCAAAAGCTGTTCTGCTTGGCTCTTGAATCTGCATTCCACCAGGAAAGATCCGTTCCTTAGCCTTTCAATTAATTGAGAGTCACCAGGAATCCCCTGGAATCTTTTCTGAATGGCAAAAGAACCCACGGCTGAAAACGGGTTTCTCCTATTTGGTTCTTTCAACCACAAGCCAGGAAGCCCAGAATCCTGTCCTCCTCCTTGTCTCTGTGTCCGAGTCGCTGTCCGCATTCGAATCAATTGTTACTAGAGATATAACGTTCCTTTTTTACGGGCTAGAATTTTGTTGTGAATGGCTATTTTTTTTGTTTCTTAATTTCATCTCTCCCTTACCCACCCACCACGGGTTGTAACAAGGCCAGGGCTAAGAAGTCACTGTCTTGACCCCTTCCAGGCTTTGGAAGAGATATACGACAAACAGGAGCCCACCACCTATTGTCCTGATCCTGCTCAACTCCCAGGGACAGAGAGCTGAGCACTGGAGGGGTTACCTTGGCCAGCCAGGGAATTTTCTGTCTTCATCCAACACCATGCAGGGATAGCCGATTAATACACCTGGACCAGAGTGTCCCTCCTGTTTAGAAGAGGTCTGAGCCAAGAGATGCATTGAGAACACCTGCCCTCTCAATCACCAGGAACTCGTTCCCCTCCATCACAGGTCGCACCGCACGGCAAACGGCGCGGATTTTAAGAAGACCAAGGAGAGAAAAAAAAATGTGGAAAAAGAAGGCTTGAAAGGGAGACAAAGACAGGAAAGGTACATTAAAGAAGGCTGAAAATAGAAAAGGAAAAGGGCTGCTTACTATTTGTCAGGGCCCTCGCCGTTAACGTGACTGACATGGGAGACCCTGCCAGGGCATCAACAACAACCACGTTGTGCTTAGGCCAGACAGCAACTTGACTTTCTAGGCCTAGAAGCATTTTCAAAACGAGCCTATCATCCAAGTATTGATGCATCCACCAGAGGAGCCTAAGGGATCACTGGACCACGCAAGCCCCTCGATCACCGCGAGGTTGCAACCTTTGAAAGCTGGTTCATAAAAGGGTCACTAAATATCAAAGGGTCATAGTGGCAGAGGACTTCTTTGGTGAGCAACCTTATGACAACTGGACTTTGGTTAGGGACAGACAGTCCTGGCCTTGTGTTGTAATAACGGTTTCCGAGAAAACAAAAGAAAAACGTCACCAAGAAACGTGACACGTGAGCACACGATTTTTGTAAAACAACATTAAACGGAGGTTTCAGGAATATGTGACAAGAATTGTCTGAACTGTCAATGTATTCTAAGTTTTTAGACAATGAAGTCGCACTCAAGATAGGTTCATTCTTGGACTGAGAGACTGAGAGCTGTCAGAGAAAGTTCCATTGGACAGCAAGCTCACACTAGAGAAAACAGTAACCATGGCAAAGCAGAGCTCACGAAACAGCAAAAAAAACAATGGTCTGGAACAACCTTAGCATCAGTGGATGCCATATGTTCTCATACAAAGGAAGGAAGAGAGGAGGGCACTCAACAGAATTGACATTAACAAGGTGACAGCCTTGGTGTAGCTTCTGGCTGTCCGCAGGGCCTTAAACAACATGAATTGAACTGATCCAAGAGGGGAATGACACAGACACCCGGAGCAATGATGACCCAGAAAAATATGTAACACATAATGACAAAGAGAAGTGTCTACCCAACCGGGGGTGAAATGTCACAGACAGCTAGGAAATGATGTTTCAAAGATAAAACAAATCAATTCTTATCAAGATCAGTGCAGCAAAAACCCCATGCAAGGCTCAGCTTTGACTTTTGCACCTTCAAATTGTCTTAAAAAGTAAAAGAATCAGCATATCTTCGATGGATTTCATTTTCAACTATTAGCGAGAGAATTGTTTCAAAAGTGATCAAATCAAGGTAGTGACTGCAGACGTAGTTGCTACTGTAAAATACAGAATGTTAAAACACATAAAGGCAAAAGGATAAAGAACACAGTGAAAATCTCTTACCTGGAGTTACACTAGCTGTGTTCAAGGCCAGACTAGTTCTTTTCTAGAATGTAAAAGTCTCACGCAGATAACTAAAACAAACCAGCCACATTTATAGCGCTGGCTGGGCACACCATCTGCTTCTTTAGCACTATATACATTTTAATGTATCACGTGATTTAAGATGGAGCCCTTTGCAAGGGAATGTAATAAATGAT
>JADBJO010017090.1:0-5000 GCA_016801955.1 Conus betulinus | reverse complement strand
GATGCGTTTCTGAGAGTGTTGCTCAAATTTCCTCACCAACACTGCAGGTACCTGTATCTCTCGGGCCTGATTGACGCAGGGATATGTTATGAAAGGAAGCGTAGAGTACAGCCCTGTCATGTAGTCTCAGACCGAAATGGAAATCCGTAGCATCATCTTAATCATCCTCATTCTCATTGATCAGCAAAAAAAAAAAAAATGTCTCAAATTCTATGGCCCTTCATGCCCTGCTGTCATGGTGACCACAATTTCGATGTCCTCTCCACGTTTGTGGCCTTGGTTTGGTTTCGTCGTCGGGGTCACCGGTATCGGTGATTCCATGGGGGCTGTCGTTGGACGGACGTGGTGGCGCCCTCCGGAGGAGAGCTCATTCACGCCGGCTCCTCGACTAAGCAATTATTGTCGTCAGTAGGGGGCTTAGTAGGTGGTGTCCTGCGTATGTTAGATCAGAATAGGCGCCACTGAACACCACCGAAGTGACTCGGCAGCAGTGCAGTGTCTCCTCCGGTGGGTTGCCTCTTGACCTCTAGACATTGACTGCTCCCTGTGGACTGCTGGTGCCGGGGCTGCGGCGGAGCCGAATGCGCCGTGGCTGTGGACGGGGTGTCGGAATGAGCGGCGTGGGTGCACTGCCTCTGAGGTGCGCAGAGGTTGGGACATCAAAAAAAAAAAAAAAACATTCCTTTCTAGTTGAGTGTCATAATCTTCAAAGCACTCAACGAGGGCCAGCGCGACTCGCTTCTCGTAATATCATCACGACTAAGATTTTACGACATACAATCATAATGCAATCATCAACCCACGTCATTTGCGGCACTTTTTAGGTATTCAGCATTGTGTCTCTGCTACATTAAAGAAATGTTAGATGTGAAGTTCTGCAATAAGGCAATCTCTCTCTCTCTCTCTCTCTCTCTCTCTCTCTCTCTCTCTCTCTCTCTCTGTGAGAGGGGGATGAACAGCGCTTTTGTAAGTGCTGCCGTGCTTTGCAAGGCTCCACTATTCTTGATCTTTTCAACGTGATTGTGGGCTCCATAGAATCCTGAGTTCTGGCCAGCAGATGCGTCTTCAGATACGTCGGCACCTTGGTTTCTAATACGGTCGGTGGCTCCTTCTTTCTGATATTCGCCATATTGACACCGAGGACATGTGCAAACGTTGTAGCCCTTTGACTGCTCCTCACGTTGATTTTCTGGGGAGGACTACTTCTGGGTTGCAGTGAAGTGGCGCAGAACCCGAGACCAAACAAGGCTGATGGCTACAAGCAGACAGACCGGGCAGGACAGTACAGGACGCATGAGGCAGTGAGGACAAGACCGTAGCTTCAGTGGACAAAACTCAGACAACCGCCTGCTTCTCTCAACAGCCGTCAACTTCCAACATCATGAGTGTGTTAACTCCATGAACTGTGTTTTCAGTGAAATGAGGACCACATTTTAGTGACACTGAAAACAGCTTAAACGGCGTCAGTGATCAGTTCACTGTTTTACATGATGGTATAATGGACCTACAGGAGGAAGTGGGGATTCTATAGAAAGAGAATTCTGATTCAGCAAGACAGAATTCTGATTTGCTGACAACAGTTAAACGATCAGACAGAAAAAACTGAAGGTCTTGTATGTTGATTAAAACGGAATTATTACTTTTCTATGATATACAAAGGGACCAAAATGAAACCTATCAACAGTCTGAAGGCAAGTTTCATGACATGATTACTAACAATTATGACTGATTCATGACACTGGTTTTGAGTGTGTTCATAGATTACATGGTAAGCCCGATTCTACCATTATTGTTCAACAAGCTGAACATTCTTAGAGGAAATCGAAAACTTAAATGCATTTTGGTGGGAGAATATTTTTCCTGCAGTGGCTGAGAAATTAGACGTAACCTGACCCCATTTTGAAGAAACACAGATTAGAGGGAAAATGGGATGCCATGATCTTTCATCATTTGGTGGAAAGAACTTCTTTCTGGGTGAAAACGGCAGTCAGCAAAAACCAAGACAAGGGGGTGGCTGGCCACTTGACAAAGATTGTCCCTTTACTAATGTGATAAAAAGGGAACCTGAAAACACACACACACCACTCAAGCTGCCTGTCACAGGTGACACTGAGGCGCCGTCTGCAGATGATGGATGACACTGGGAGCTCCCTGACTCTTCGTTTGGTATAAAGTCTGACCTTTTGAAGCCCAAGATCTTACGTACGCACTTAGTATCAAAGGCGTCAAGTTTCTACTCCTGGGTGGTTTTCATTTGCCAGGTTTCACAGCCATATAGCAGCGTTGAAATTACACTGGATTTACAAAATTTCTGTTTGATTCCAAGGGAGAATTCTTGCTGTTCCATATTTTGTTCAGCTGATTGAATGATGATGTTGCCTTCCCAATTCGACACTTCAGTCCATGTTCGAGATCATTGGCGTTGTTGATCGAGCTGCCTAAGTATGTGAAGTTCTCTACTTCTTCCACTTGTTTTTTGGTCCATGGATAGTTTGCATAATTAGAAATGAACTGGTTGGCCATTGTTAAATCTATTAATGTGTCTTATTCAGTCTTCTGTATATTTCTGATTGATGAAAAGCTGTTTGGAATGGGTGAGAATGTATTATACTTGGTGCATATGTACTTCCAGAATTGTCTTTTTTGATACTCATACTGATTTTGATGATGGAATTGGCTCACTTGAAGATTGCCTAACAAGAGATTGTCTACCAAGAGATTGTCACACACGGCAATTGGTTACACTCAATCACAAACAAAGCATGTTAATTCCATGCGCACGCATCTACTCCATTCATTTAAAGGAGAGACCGAACGAACAAGAATCCACTTTTTTGGTGCTCCCCTTTACCAAAACAAAAAAAGTGTTTCACAATGACAATTAACATTAAACATGATAACATGAAAGTTTTTGTGTGACAAATTGTCGTTTCAATTTTCCATAAAAATGTTACAAATTATTCGAAATTTATTTCTCTCTTTCTTTTAAAGCACAGCGCATTAGGTATTGTTTATATCTTTCTGTTTGTTCTCACAATAAATAGTTTAACAGGAATGTATTTCCTATGTAACAGTTCCACCCGCGGGAATCAAATGCTCAGCAGGCAGGCTCAGTCCAATGGTTGGACGCTGAGGTTTTCTGGAAAGAAACCCTAAGTCCTACCTTGTTGGCAAAAACAGACATGACTGCAGGATCACATTTGAAGGAGAAGAAGATGGTGGAAGAGCGCACTCATCAGGGTTTGAGTATGGTGATCGGGGGAACAGGAAGGAAACCAAGCAAGCTTTCTGCTCATAGAGCTGTCATCAGGCTTAGAGTTAGTGGGTGACTAACATCCCCCACAATGACGGCCTACAGGCAATACGCCATTTCCTCCAAAGGAGTGGCCTGAACCCCCACATCCCCACCATCCTGCGCCTCACTGAACTGGTCCTCACCCTGAACTCGTTCGCCTTTGATGGGGACCACTTTCTGCAGCACAGCGGAGTGGCCATGGGGACCAAAATGGATCCTAGCTTTGCATGTCTGTTTGCGGGCTATGTGGAAGAACAAGCCTTGAGCCAGTATACAGGTGAGAAACCCCGATTTTTACAGGCAGTTCATTGACGACTGTCTCGGACTGGCCTCCTGTTCCATAGATTCCCTCAATCAGTTCGTGGACTTCATGTCCAGCTTCCATCCAGCTCTGAAATACACCCACTGCATTTCAGATTCTTCAGTCTCTTATCTCGACATTCAGATCACCATCCTTTCTGACTCCAACAGCCTTTCTACCAGCATTTACTATAAGAACACCGACTACCACTCATACCTTTGTATACCTCTAGCCACCCTCGGAAATGCAAGGATAGCATTCCCTTCTCCCAGTTTTCTTCAACTTCGCAGGCTGTGCAGTGGTGACGCTGACTTCCAGCACCACGCTGACACGCCAGTACCCTCAGCAATTGGTCCAGACAGCCTTGGAGCGTGCCACTGCATTTTCTCGCAGTCAGACGTTGACTTCTGCTGATCGTTCAGACGATCAAGCAGACCGTACAGTGGCTGTACTCATCTTTCCCCCTCACAACCTCCCAGTCCGCAACATCCTTCTCAACAACTTCCACCTCCTCCAACTTGACCCCAGACAAAGAAACCTTCCCCAAACACCCTTGATAGCCTTCAAGAGAGATACAAATTTGAGGGACTATCTAGTGCGTGCCTCTGTCTGCAAGGCGAGAGCACAACCCCTGGGCACACACCCATGCACTCGCAAAGAGTGCAAGACATGTCCATTCATTGACAGCTGCACCACAGTTGCTGGTCCATCTGGCTAGATCAGGGTCCGAGCAAGCTTCAATTGTCAATCTGCAGACCTGGTGTACGTCATTACTTGTACCCTGTATTCAAAGAAATACACTGGGGAGACTACCGTAGCCTGAATGAGCGTTTCTCTGAGCACCTTCACTCAATGCGGCTGAGGTATGAAGATCCCGTGGGCTCTCACTTCAACAGCCCCTACCACAACTTCACCCATGCGAGAGTGGCTGCTGTCTGGCAGAACCGGTCCAGTGGACTCTATCATCTCTTTATGGAGTCATCCGTCATTGCACGACTTGGGACCCTCGCCCCTGCCGGCCTGAACACCAGAGAGTGACAGCAGCTGAGCTTCAGGCACCCCCTGCCCCTTCTCTACTACCCCCACACACACACACACACACACACACACACACACTTTTTTTTAAACAGGCCTTCTTGCTTTCCACTTTAACTTGTTCATGATTCCTACTCACTGCTTACTTCCTTTTGTCTCTAAGCTCTGTTCATTCCTTCTTTTTATTGTCAGTCCCCATATAAGATCTGTCTCTGTCACCCACTAATTCTAAGCCTGATGGCAGCTCTATGAGCAGAACGCTTGCTTGGTTTCCTTCCTATTCCCCCGATCACCTCTAGTTTCATTCACTTTCCAAATAGGCCTACGTGGGGAAAAAATCCACGAAGGTAATGTCTAAACTAAGCAGAC
>JADBJO010017089.1:17500-38659 GCA_016801955.1 Conus betulinus | reverse complement strand
AAATTATGGTTCGACTTTGTTCCTGTTCTTCAGTGACGAATATCGGCAAACATCAATTGTCCGGTAAGTGTTTTCTGCAGTTTGATTCATCCATAAACAGTGTGTGAATATGAAATCCACTTTGTCTGCATAATGAGCCATTGATAGTTATGGATCTTCTTCTCTCCATCGGATAGCTTTGTTATTCCTGAAACACTTCTTGTTTTCCCTGATCCACTATGTTTTACTTTTCAGGTCAATACATTTGGGGACTAAGTCCCTTGAAGTATGTGTATATTCCCTGAGATCAAGACATGATTGTCATTCCTTTAGGCTACCATCACAAAACTGGCAATGACATCCCTTTCAAAAGGTTAAAGAAACTGACAAGTGATGGAGCCATTTGCATGAAGACCGTGGAACTTCAAAACTGCATTTGCAGATTGAATCATGTGGCATAATGATTCTTTTTATTCGTGGAATACGTGGGTTTCAACAGCTGATGTGCACTTCCCTTGGAATATAACACTGACAATGGCAGTGATATATTTTCGGGGATAGTAGGTGCGCAATACATGTGTGTTTCTTGCCGCGATTTTCTCCAACTACAAAACATTTGTGTGACTACAAGTGGTGCATTTTGTTCCAATTTTGTGGACTTCAAGCAAAAATTATGGATCGACTTTGTTCCTGTTCTTCAGTGATGGATATCGGCAAACATCAATTGTTCGGTAAGTGTTTTCTGCAGTTTTGATTCATCCATAAACAGTGTGTGAATGTGAAATTCTTTTTTGCTAACTCTGCATAATGAGCCATTGATAGTTATGTATCTTTTTCTCTCTGTCTGATAGTTTTGTTATTCCTGAAACACTTCTTGTTTTTCCTGATCCACTATGTTTTACTTTTCAAGTCAATACATTGGGGACCAAAGTCCCTTGAAGTATGTGTATATTCTCTGAGATCAAGACATGACTGTCATTCCTTTGGTCTACCATCACAAAACTGGCAATGACATCCCTTCCAAAAGTTTAAAGAAACTGACATGTGATGGAGCCATTTGCATGAAGACCGTGGAACTTCAAAACTGTATTTGCAGATTGAATCATGTGGCATAATGATTCTTTTTTATTCGTGGAATACGTGCGTTTGAACGGCTGATGTGCACTTCCCTTGGAATATAACACTGACAATGGCAGTGATATATTTTCGGGGATAGTAGGAGCACAATACATGTGTTTCTTGCTTGCCGCGATTTTCTCCGAAAAAACAAAACATTTGTGTGACTACAAGTGGTGCATTTTGTTCCAATTTTGTGGACATCAAGCAAAAATTATGGTTCGACTTTGTTCCCGTTCTTCAGTGATGGATTTCAGCAAACATCAATTGTTCGGTAAGTGTTTTCTACTGTTTTCTTCATCCATAAACAGTGTGTGAATTTGAAATACTCTTGTGTAAATTCTGCATAATGAGCCATTGATAGTTATGGATCTTCTTCTCTCCATCGGATAGCTTTGTTATTCCTGAAACACTTCTTGTTTTCCCTGATCCACTATGTTTTACTTTTCAGGTCAATACATTTGGGGACTAAGTCCCTTGAAGTATGTGTATATTCCCTGAGATCAAGACATGATTGTCATTCCTTTAGGCTACCATCACAAAACTGGCAATGACATCCCTTTCCAAAAGGTTAAAGAAACTGACAAGTGATGGAGCCATTTGCATGAAGACCGTGGAACTTCAAAACTGTATTTGCAGATTGAATCATGTGGCATAATGATTCTTTTTTATTCGTGGAATACGTGGGTTTCAACAGCTGATGTGAACTTCCCTTGGAATATAACACTGACAATGGCAGTGATATATTTTCGGGGATAGTAGGAGCGCAATACATGTGTGTTTCTTGCCGCGATTTTCTCCGAAAACAAAACATTTGTGTGACTACAAGTGGTGCATTTTTGGTCCAATTTTGTGGACTTCAAGCAAAAAAATTATGGTTCGACTTTGTTCCCGTTCTTCAGTGATGAATATCGGCAAACATCAATTGTCCGTAAGTGTTTTCTGCAGTTTTCTTCATCCATAAACAGTGTGTGAATATGAAATCCTCTTTTGCAAATTCTGCATAATGAGCCATTGATAGTTATGGATCTTCTTCTCTCCATCGGATAGCTTTGTTATTCCTGAAACACTTCTTGTTTTCCCTGATCCACTATGTTTTACTTTTCAGGTCAATACATTTGGGGACTAAGTCCCTTGAAGTATGTGTATATTCCCTGAGATCAAGACATGATTGTCATTCCTTTAGGCTACCATCACAAAAACTGGCAATGACATCCCTTTCAAAAGGTTAAAGAAACTGACAAGTGATGGAGCCATTTGCATGAAGACCGTGGAACTTCAAAACTGTATTTGCAGATTGAATCATGTGGCATAATGATTCTTTTTTTTTTTCGTGGAATACGTGGGTTTCAACAGCTGATGTGAACTTCCCTTGGAATATAACACTGACAATGGCAGTGATATATTTTCGGGGATAGTAGGAGCGCAATACATGTGTGTTTCTTGCCGCGATTTTCTCCAACTACAAAAAACATTTGTGTGACTACACAAGTGGTGCATTTTGGTCCAATTTGTGGACTTCAAGCAAAAATTATGGTTCGACTTTGTTCCTGTTCTTCAGTGATGAATATCGGCAAACATCAATTGTCCGGTAAGTGTTTTCTGCAGTTTGATTCATCCATAAACAGTGTGTGAATATGAAATCCTCTTTTGCAAAGTCTGCATAATGAGCCATTGATAGTTATGGATCTTCTTCTCTCCATCGGATAGCTTTGTTATTCCTGAAACACTTCTTGTTTTCCCTGATCCACTATGTTTTACTTTTCAGGTCAATATTTTGGGGACTAAGTCCCTGAAGTATGTGTATATTCCCTGAGATCAAGACATGATTGTCATTCCTTTAGGCTACCATCATCACAAAACTGGCAATGACATCCCTTTCAAAAGGTTAAAGAAACTGACAAGTGATGGAGCCATTTGCATGAAGACCGTGGAACTTCAAAACTGTATTTGCAGATTGAATCATGTGGCATAATGATTCTTTTTTATTCGTGGAATACGTGGGTTTCAACAGCTGATGTGTGCACTTCCCTTGGAATATAACACTGACAATGGCAGTGATATATTTTCGGGGATAGTAGGTGCCGAAGACATGTGTGTTTTCTTGCCGCGATTTCTCCAACTACAAAACATTTGTGACTACAAGTGGTGCATTTTGTTCCAATTTTGTGGACTTCAAGCAAAAATTATGGATCGACTTTGTTCCTGTTCTTCAGTGATGGATATCGGCAAACATCAATTGTTCGGTAAGTGTTTTGTACAGTTTTTTCATCATAAACAGTGTGTGAATGTGAAATTCTCTTTTGCTAACTCTGCATAATGAGCCATTGACCGTTATGTATCTTTTTCCCTCTGTCTGATAGTTTTGTTATTCCTGAAACACTTCTTGTTTTTCTGATCCACTATGTTTTACTTTTCAGGTCAATACATTTGGGGACCAAAGTCCCTTGAAGTATGTGTATATTCTCTGAGATCAAGACATGATTGTCATTCCTTTGGTCTACCATCACAAAACTGGCAATGACATCCCTTCCAAAAGTTTAAAGAAACTGACATGTGATGGAGCCATTTGCATGAAGACCGTGGAACTTCAAAACTGTATTTGCAGATTGAATCATGTGGCATAATTTCTTTTTATTCGTGGAATACGTGCGTTTTGAACGGCTGATGTGCACTTCCCTTGGAATATAACACTGACAATGGCAGTGATATATTTTCGGGGATAGTAGGAGCACAATACATGTGTTTTCTTGCCGCGATTTTCTCCGAAACAAAAAAATTTGTGTGACTACAAGTGGTGCATTTTGTTCCAATTTTGTGGACATCAAGCAAAAATTATGGTTCGACTTTGTTTCCTGTTCTTCAGTGATGGATATCGGCAAACATCAATTGTCCGGTAAGTGTTTTTCTACAGTTTTCTTCATCCATAAACAGTGTGTGAATGTGAAATACTTTTTGCAAAGTCTGCATAATGAGCCATTGATAGTTATGGATCTTTTTCTCTCTCGGATAGCTTTGTTATTCCTGAAACACTTCTTGTTTTTCCTGATCCACTATGTTTTACTTTTCAGGTCAATACATTTGGGGACTAAGTCCCTTGAAGTATGTGTATATTCCTGAGATCAAGACATGATTGTCATTCCTTTAGGCTACCATCACAAAAACTGGCAATGACATCCCTTCCAAAAGGTTAAAGAAACTGACAAGTGATGAGCCAGCCATTTGCATGAAGACCGTGGAACTTCAAAAACTGTATTTGCAGATTGAATCATGTGGCATAATGATTCTTTTTTATTCGTGGAATACGTGGGTTTTCAACAGCTGATGTGCACTTCCCTTGGGAATATAACACTGACAATGGCAGTGATATATTTTCGGGGATAGTAGGAGCGCAATACATACATGTGTTTTTTCTTGCCGCGATTTTCTCCGACTACAAACACATTTGTGTGACTACAAGTGGTGCATTTTGTTCCAATTTTGTGGACTTCAAGCAAAAATATGGTTCGACTTTGTTCCTGTTCTTCAGTGATGATTTATCGGCAAACATCAATTTTCCGGTAAGTGTTTTTTCTGCAGTTTGATTCATCCATAAACAGTGTGTGAATATGAAATCCTCTTTTGCAAAGTCTGCATAATGAGCCATTGATAGTTATGGATCTTCTTCTCTCCATCGGATAGCTTTGTTATTCCTGAAACACTTCTTGTTTTCCCTGATCCACTATGTTTTTTACTTTTCAGGTCAATACATTTGGGGACTAAGTCCCTTGAAGTATGTGTATATTCCCTGAGATCAAGACATGATTGTCATTCCTTTAGGCTACCATCACAAAACTGGCAATGACATCCCTTTCAAAAGTTTAAAGAACTGACAAGTGATGGAGCCATTTTTGCATGAAGACCGTGGAACTTCAAAACTGTATTTGCAGATTGAATCATGTGGCATAATGATTCTTTTTTATTCGTGGAATACGTGGGTTTCAACAGCTGATGTGCTTCCCTTGGAATATAACACTGACAATGGCAGTGATATATTTTCGGGGATAGTAGGTGCACAATACATGTGTTTTTGCTTGCCGCGATTTTCTCCGAAACAAAACATTTGTGTGACTACAAGTGGTGCATTTTGTTCCAATTTTGTGGACATCAAGCAAAAATTTATGGTTCGACTTTGTTCCTGTTCTTCAGTGATGGATTTCAGCAAACATCAATTGTTCGGTAAGTGTTTTCTACTGTTTTTTTTTCATCATCATAAACAGTGTGTGAATATGAAATCCTTTTTGCTAAATTCTGCATAATGAGCCATTGATAGTTATGGATCTTCTTCTCTCTCCATCGGATAGCTTTGTTATTCCTGAAACACTTCTTGTTTTCCCTGATCCACTATGTTTTTTTTTTTCAGGTCAATACATTTGGGGACTAAGTCCCTTGAAGTATGTGTATATTCCCTGAGATCAAGACATGATTGTCATTCCTTTCCTTTAGGCTACCATCACAAAACTGGCAATGACATCCCTTTCAAAAGGTTAAAGAAACTGACAAGTGATGGAGCCATTTGCATGAAGACCGTGGAACTTCAAAACTGTATTTGCAGATTGAATCATGTGGCATAATGATTCTTTTTTATTCGTGGAATACGTGGGTTTCAACAGCTGATGTGCACTTCCCTTGGAATATAACACTGACAATGGCAGTGATATATTTTCGGGGATAGTAGGAGCGCAATACATGTGTGTTTCTTGCCGCGATTTTCTCTCCGAAACAAAACATTTGTGTGACTACAAGTGGTGCATTTTGTTCCAATTTTGTGGACTTCAAGCAAAAATTATGGTTCGACTTTGTTCCTGTTCTTCAGTGATGAATATCAGCAAACATCAATTGTCCGGTAAGTGTTTTTCTTTCTGTTTTTGATTCATCCATAAACAGTGTGTGAATGAAATCCTCTTTTTGCAAAGTCTGCATAATGAGCCATTGATAGTTATGGATCTTCTTCTCTCCATCGGATAGCTTTGTTTATTCCTGAAACACTTCTTGTTTTCCCTGATCCACTATGTTTTACTTTTCAGGTCAATACATTTGGGGACTAAGTCCCTTGAAGTATGTGTATATTCCCTGAGATCAAGACATGATTGTCATTCCTTTAGGCTACCATCACAAAACTGGCAATGACATCCCTTTCAAAAGGTTTAAAGAAACTGACAAGTGATGGAGCCATTTGCATGAAGACCGTGGAACTTCAAAACTGTATTTGCAGATTGAATCATGTGGCATAATGATTCTTTTTTATTCGTGGAATACGTGGGTTTCAACGGCTGATGTGCACTTCCCTTGGAATATAACACTGACAATGGCAGTGATATATTTTCGGGGATAGTAGGAGCGCAATACATGTGTGTTTCTTGCCGCGATTTTCTCCGAAAACAAAAAACATTGTGTGACTACAAGTGGTGCATTTTGTTCCAATTTTGTGGACTTCAAGCAAAAATTATGGTTCGACTTTGTTCCTGTCTTCAGTGATGGATATCGGCAAACATCAATTGGTCCGGTAAGTGTTTTCTACAGTTTTCTTCATCCATAAACAGTGTGTGAATGTGAAATTCTTTTTTGCTAAATCTGCATAATGAGCCATTGATAGTTATGGATCTTCTTTTTCCCTCCATGTCTGATAGCTTTGTTATTCCTGAAACACTTCTTGTTTTTCCTGATCCACTATGTTTTACTTTTCAGGTCAATACATTTGGGGACTAAAGTCCCTTGAAGTATGTGTATATTCTCTGAGATCAAGACATGATTGTCATTCCTTTGGGCTCTACCATCACAAAACTGGCAATGACATCCCTTCCAAAAGGTTAAAGAAACTGACAAGTGATGGAGCCATTTGCATGAAGACCGTGGAACTTCAAAACTGTATTTGCAGATTGAATCATGTGGCATAATGATTCTTTTTTTTTCGTGGAATACGTGGGTTTGAACGGCTGATGTGCACTTCCCTTGGAATATAACACACTGACAATGGCAGTGATATATTTTCGGGGATAGTAGGAGCACAATACATGTGTCTTTCTTGCCGCGATTTTCTCCGAAAACAAAACATTTGTGTGACTACAAGTGGTGCATTTTGTTCCAATTTTGTGGACTTCAAGCAAAAATTATGGTTCGACTTTGTTCCCGTTCTTCAGTGATGGATTTCAGCAAACATCAATTGTTCGGTAAGTGTTTTCTACAGTTTGATTCATCCATAAACAGTGTGTGAATTGAAATACTCTTTTGTGCTAAATTCTGCATAATGAGCCATTGATAGTTATGGATCTTCTTCTCTCCATCGGATAGCTTTGTTATTCCTGAAACACTTCTTGTTTTCCCTGATCCACTATGTTTTACTTTTCAGGTCAATACATTTGGGGACTAAGTCCCTTGAAGTATGTGTATATTCCCTGAGATCAAGACATGATTGTCATTCCTTTAGGCTACCATCACAAAACTGGCAATGACATCCCTTTCAAAAGGTTAAAGAAACTGACAAGTGATGGAGCCATTTGCATGAAGACCGTGGAACTTCAAAACTGTATTTGCAGATTGAATCATGTGGCATAATGATTCTTTTTTATTCGTGGAATACGTGGGTTTTTCAACAGCTGATGTGCACTTCCCTTGGAATAACACTGACAATGGCAGTGATATATTTTCGGGGATAGTAGGAGCACAATACATGTGTGTTTCTTGCCGCGATTTTCTCTCCAACTACAAAACATTTGTGTGACTACAAGTGGTGCATTTTGTTCCAATTTTGTGGACTTCAAGCAAAAATTATGGATCGACTTTGTTCCTGTTCTTCAGTGATGGATATCGGCAAACATCAATTGTTCGGTAAGTGTTTTTGTTTCTACAGTTTGATTCATCCATAAACAGTGTGTGAATGTGAAATTCTTTTTTGCTAACTCTGCATAATGAGAGCCATTGACCGTTATGTATGTTTTTCCCTCTGTCTGATAGTTTTGTTATTCCTGAAACACTTCTTGTTTTTCCCTGATCCACTATGTTTTACTTTTCAGTCAATACATTTGGGGACCAAAGTCCCTTGAAGTATGTGTATATTCTCTGAGATCAAGACATGACTGTCATTCCTTTGGTCTACCATCACAAAAAACTGGCAATGACATCCCTTCCAAAAGTTTAAAGAAACTGACAAGTGATGGAGCCATTTGCATGAAGACCGTGGAACTTCAAAACTGTATTTGCAGATTGAATCATGTGGCATAATGATTCTTTTTTTTATTCGTGGAATACGTGCGTTTGAAACAGGCTGATGTGCACTTCCCTGGAATATAACACTGACAATGGCAGTGATATATTTTCGGGGATAGTAGGAGCACAATACATGTGTGTTTCTTGCCGCGATTTTCTCCGAAAACAAAACATTTGTGTGACTACAAGTGGTGCATTTTGTTCCAATTTTGTGGACTTCAAGCAAAAATTATGGTTCGACTTTGTTCCCTGTTCTTCAGTGATGAATATCGGCAAACATCAATTGTCCGTAAGTGTTTTCTGCACTGTTTTGATTCATCCATAAAAACAGTGTGTGAATATGAAATCCTCTTTTGCTAAGTCTGCATAATGAGCCATTGATAGTTATGGATCTTCTTCTCTCCATCGGATAGCTTTGTTATTCCTGAAACACTTCTTGTTTTTTCTGATGATCACTATGTTTTTTACTTTTCAGGTCAATACATTTGGGGACTAAGTCCCTTGAAGTATGTGTATATTCCCTGAGATCAAGACATGATTGTCATTCCTTTAGGCTACCATCACAAAACTGGCAATGACATCCCTTCCAAAAGGTTAAAGAAACTGACAAGTGATGGAGCCATTTGCATGAAGACCGTGGAACTTCAAAACTGTATTTGCAGATTGAATCATGTGGCATAATGATTCTTTTTATTCGTGAATACGTGTGTTTTCAACAGCTGATGATGTGCACTTCCCTTGGAATATAACACTGACAATGGCAGTGATATATTTTCGGGGATAGTAGGAGCACAATACATGTGTGTTTTTCTTGCCGCGATTTTCTCCGACTACAAAACATTTGTGTGACTACAAGTGGTGCATTTTGGTTCCAATTTTGTGGACTTCAAGCAAAAATTATGGTTCGACTTTGTTCCCGTTCTTCAGTGATGGATTTCAGCAAACATCAATTGTTCGGTAAGTGTTTTCTACTGTTGTTTTCTTCATCCATAAACAGTGTGTGAATATGAAATACTCTTTTGTAAATTCTGCATAATGAGCCATTGATAGTTATGGATCTTCTTCTCTCCATCGGATAGCTTTGTTATTCCTGAAACACTTCTTGTTTTCCCTGATCCACTATGTTTTACTTTTCAGGTCAATACATTTGGGGACTAAGTCCCTTGAAGTATGTGTATATTCCCTGAGATCAAGACATGATTGTCATTCCTTTAGGCTACCATCACAAAACTGGCAATGACATCCCTTTCAAAAGTTTAAAGAAACTGACAAGTGATGGAGCCATTTGCATGAAGACCGTGGAACTTCAAAACTGTATTTGCAGATTGAATCATGTGGCATAATGATTTTTTTTTCGTGGAATACGTGGTTTTCAACAGCTGATGTGCACTTCCCTTGGAATATAACACTGACAATGGCAGTGATATATTTTCGGGGATAGTAGGAGCGCAATACATGTGTGTTTCTTGCCGCGATTTTCTCTGAACTACAAAACATTTGTGTGACTACAAGTGGTGCATTTTGTTCCATTTTGTGGACTTCAAGCAAAAATATATGGATCGACTTTGTTCCCGTTCTTCAGTGATGGATATCAGCAAACATCAATTGTCCGGTAAGTGTTTTTTACTACAGTTTTCATTCATCCATAAACAGTGTGTGAATATGAAATTCTTTTTGCTAAATCTGCATAATGAGCCATTGACAGTTATGTATGCTTCTTCGCTATCTGATAGTTTTGTTTATTCCTGAAACACTTCTTGTTTTTCCTGATCCACTATGTTTTACTTTTTCAGGTCAATACATTTTTGGGGACCAAAGTCCCTTGAAGTATGTGTATATTCCCTGAGATCAAGACATGACTGTCATTCCTTTGGTCTACCATCACAAAACTGGCAATGACATCCCTTTCCAAAGTTTAAAGAAACTGACAAGTGATGGAGCCATTTGCATGAAGACCGTGGAACTTCAAAACTGTATTTGCAGATTGAATCATGTGGCATAATGATTCTTGTTTATTCGTGGAATACGTGCGTTTGAACAGCTGATGTGCACTTCCCTTGGAATATAACACTGACAATGGCAGTGATATATTTTCGGGGATAGTAGGAGCACAATACATGTGTGTTTTTTTGCCGCGATTTTCTCCGACTACAAAACATTTGTGTGACTACAAGTGGTGCATTTTGTTCCCAATTTTGTGGACTTCAAGCAAAAATTATGGTTCGACTTTGTTCCTGTTCTTCAGTGATGGATATCAGCAAACATCAATTGTTCGGTAAGTGTTTTCTACAGTTTGATTCATTCATAAACAGTGTGAATATGAAATTCTCTTTTGCAAAGTCTGCATAATGAGCCATGACAGTTATGGATGTTTTCCCCATCGGATCTGATAGTTTTGTTATTCCTGAAACACTTCTTGTTTTTCCTGATCCACTATGTTTTACTTTTCAGGTCAATACATTTGGGGACTAAGTCCCTTGAAGTATGTGTATATTCTCTGAGATCAAGACATGATGTCATTCCTTTAGGCTACCATCACAAAACTGGCAATGACATCCCTTTCAAAAGTTTAAAGAAACTGACAAGTGATGGAGCCATTTGCATGAAGACCGTGGAACTTCAAAACTGTATTTGCAGATTGAATCATGTGGCATAATGATTCTTTTTTTATTCGTGGAATACGTGGTTTTCACAGCTGATGTGCACTTCCCTTGGGAATATAACACTGACAATGGCAGTGATATATTTTTCAGGGATAGTAGGAGCGCAATACATGTGTGTTTTCTTGCCGCGATTTTCTCCGACTACAAAACATTTGTGTGACTACAAGTGGTGCATTTTGTTCCAATTTTGTGGACTTCAAGCAAAAAATTATGGATCGACTTTGTTCCCGTTCTTCAGTGATGGATATCGCAAACATCAATTGTCCGGTAAGTGTTTTCTATGGTTTGATTCATCCATAAACAGTGTGTGAATATGAAATTCTCTTTTGCGAAGTCTGCATAATGAGCCATTGATAGTTATGGATGTTTTTTTCCCGCTGTCTGATAGTTTTGTTATTCCTGAAACACTTCTTGTTTTTCCTGATCCACTATGTTTTACTTTTCAGGTCAATACATTTGGGGACTAAAGTCCCTTGAAGTATGTGTATATTCCCTGAGATCAAGACATGACTGTCATTCGTTTTTTGGCTACCATCACAAAACTGGCAATGACATCCCTTCCAAAAGTTTAAAGAAACTGACAAGTGATGGAGCCATTTGCATGAAGACCGTGGAACTTCAAAACTGTATTTGCAGATTGAATCATGTGGCATAATGATTCTTTTTTTATTCGTGGAATACGTGTGGTTGATATGAATTGAACAGCTAATGTGCCCTTCCCTTGGAATATAACACTGACAATGGCAGTGATATATTTTCGGGGATAGTAGGAGCACAATACATGTGTGTTTCTTGCCGCGATTTTCTCCAACTGCAAAACATTTGTGTGACTACAAGTGGTGCATTTTGTTCCAATTTTGTGGACATCAAGCAAAAATTATGGTTCGACTTTGTTCCCGTTCTTCAGTGATGGATATCAGCAAACATCAATTGTTCGGTAAGTGTTTTCTACACAGTTTGATTCATCCATAAACAGTGTGTGAATATGAAATGATCTTTGTAAATCTGCATAATGAGCCATTGACAGTTATGGATCTTTTCTCTCCATCTGATAGCTTTTATTCCTGAAACACTTCTTTTTTTTTTCCTGATCCACTATGTTTTACTTTTCAGGTCAATACATTTGGGACAAAGTCCCTTGAAGTATGTGTATATTCCCTGAGATCAAGACATGATTGTCATTCCTTTAGGCTACCATCACAAAACTGGCAATGACATCCCTTCCAAAAGTTTAAAGAAACTGACAAGTGATGGAGCCATTTGCATGAAGACCGTGGAACTTCAAAACTGTATTTGCAGATTGAATCATGTGGCATAAGGATTCTTGTTTATTCTTGGAATACATGCGTTTGAACAGATGATGTGCACTTCCCTTGGAATATAACACTGACAATGGCAGTGATATGTTTTCGGGGATAGTAGTTTCTCGCTATCTGATAGTTTTGTTATTCCTGATACACTACTTGTTTTCCCTGATCCACTACGTTTGTGTGTCTACAAGTGGTGCATTTTGTTCAAATGTCGTGGACATCAAGCAAAGTGTACGGTTTGACGTTGTTCCTGTTCTTCAGTGATGGATTTTAGCAACCATTATTTTTTTTGTACACAGTAAGTGTTTTCAACTGATTTCTTCGTTGATGATGATCAGTGTGAAAATATAAAATCGAATAATCGAATTGTGTATCTTTTGTGCTCTTTTCTCGTTTATGTTTCTGTATTTGATGTTTAAGAATTCAGATATTCAGAGTTCGTGTATTTGACTCTGTGGTGTATTTGACTCTGTGGTAAGTGTTCTCAGAAACACATTCTTTCTCTGTATCTATCCTCGCTTTCCACTCTTGTTATTATCAAACCGTCTCTCTTACACGTCGTTGAGAATATGTTCTGTGTGGTTTGGTTTTTCATTTGGATTCCAACGATTTGGAAGTTTCTGCTGTATTTTACATCAGTTGATACATTCTACATTCACCCATACTTCGAAGCAGACAGAAACTGCTGTGTGGGGCGCTGTGTAAGATGTAAGTTCACCTGGTCCCGCTGTCTGTTGATGGACCTATTGTCTGCTTCTGTTCTTCCTTGTCGGCTGTATTTGATTTTTCATGGTCAGTATATTTGGGGAAAAAACTCCCATGAAGTGTGCGGAAACCTTCGATGATGAGCAAATGTGGCACCTCTTTGGGCTACTATATCAAAACTTGCAATGTTAAAGAGATGGAAATCTAAAATTCAAAATGCTTTAAGTAAAGTGACAGTGCCATTTGATGGAGTTTTGTAGAGCTACAAAACGTGTGTTCAAATATTAAAATGAATGATATGGTTTGGTGATTCTTGTTTACTCGTGAAACATTTGTGGTTCGTATAAATTCAGAACCTGAAGGGGAGGGAGAGGCGGCGGAGCGTCAGGAGATAGGGAAAGGCTGGGAGTGGGTGTTAAAGGCAAATCAAGGACATCCAACAACCGAGGCGGCTGCTGAGTTCTCTTGGTTTCTGTGTTGGTATCTTCTCTTCGTTTTTCTTTTCTTTCACCTTCTTCTTGTCCCCCCCCCCCCCCCCCCCCCCCCCCCCCCCCCTCTGTCTGTCTGTCTGTCTCTCTGTCTCTGTCTCTTTATGTGAAATATCTTCCAAGGTATACTGCAAAGGCGTCGAACACACGAAATCAGAAGAATAACTCAAACCGAGGTGATTAAAAGACATAACGAATTTTAAAGGAGACTGTAAGACATGTAACGAATTCTAAAGAAAACTGTAAGACATTTTAGTTTTGATTGTTCTTACGTTGCGCCTTGTTAAAAGTGCATTATTCTGAGTGGTCGGTAGTCAGGATTATGGTGCTTGGAAAAGTAGCATTGTTTTAATTCACGTTTGTTGTGAATTTACAGCGCACGTTATTTGCTTTGTGCTTTGCACCCCCATGTCATCAAGGCTGTATAGCTAATGACATTAAAAATGTTCAATGTTCTCTCTCTCTCTCTCTCTCTCTCTCTCTCTCTCTCTCTATATATATATATATATATATATATATATATATATATATATATATATATAGTGTGTATATATACCGACAAAGTTTTCCCGGGATCCCTGCCACTTTCGATTAAATCTGTTTATGACATCTCAGAATGAAACCATAGTAAGAAGTTTCTCAATATATTTATTCAAGGCATTTCAGTTTAGATCAGTTATGACTTCGTGAGAGAGTAATCCATCGTGCGCGCGTGTGTGTATGTGTGTGTGTTTTTTTTTTATTTTGTGTTTATGTATGAGTGTTGTGTGCGTGCATGTCTTTGTGTACGTGCGTGCGCTTCTGTGTGTCTGTTTCTGAGTGTGCGTGGTGTGTGTGTGTGTGTGTGTGTGGGGGGGGGGGGGGGGGGGGGGAGGGGGGGGTGGTGTGCATGTGTGCGTCTCTCTCTCTCTCTCTCTCTCTCTCTCTCTCTCTCTCTCTCTCTCTCGCGCGCGCGCGCGCGCGCGCGCGCGCGTTGCCTCAAAAGGAAGTGATTACATACGAAGCGCACGTGGTCTCCGGCGTGGTAAAACAGTGCGAGTCGAGGTGTGCACATGAACGCAAATGTACATCGCTTCTGGCCTTGTCGGTCCACTTCTCCCCCCCTGTCAACAAGGGCCCAGCCAACGACGCACGATTCAGACGAAGTGCACGGAATACAACACAATAGGACAGGCCGGATCATCGCGAGAAGTGACATTTGTTGTACATAACGTCGAAAATCTATACAGCAAGCTCAACGACTTTTCTTCCACGGGTTATATTTCAAAATTTAATATTGCTTGTTTGACAGAGACTTCTGTTTGATAACTCTTTCGATTTTGTGCAGGTTTTTTTTTTTTTTTTGTTTTTGTTTTTGTTTTTTTTTTGTTTTTGTTTTTCAAGATTTTGTGAAGTTTTGTGCCCCAGCAAGCAAGAAAACTACCCCAATACGGAAGACGCTCTGGTGGCGTACTATTGTAGTGCGGAAATCATCTTCCAGGTATGTTTCTGTGGTCAATATTGAGTGTGAGCATGTTGTGGTTGTGGTTCTTCCAATTGATAGATGTGTGTTTAATTCTGATAGAGAAAATCTCCTGTTTGCATGCTACATTATACCAGAACATGGCCCTTTGCATGATTTTATGGACATCAGAGATGGGTTGTTAATTTGGAAGAACATTTTGCATGCTACCCAAAATGAAGACGTAAACGTGATAACGATGGGCGACTTCAGCGGGAGAACTGAATCCGAACAACCAGCAACCGAAGTTACGATGAATTATTTACCTGATTTTGATGAAGACGATTACTTTGATGATGGAGGTTTGAACAGATGATCAAAAGATGATGTAATGAATAGATTTTGGCAGATCTATCTTGAAACTGCGTTTTATGCTGTAATAGTTATGTAATAGTTAATTATTGTGGTGAATGTGATTCTAGTGGCGATTTTACATATGTCCCCCCCCCCCGGAGATCGCATTGACTCGGTGGCATTTGCCTGTAGAATTTCGATGGACGAATGTAGGACGCAATGTTGACAGACCACTGGTCACGGAACCTGGCACTGAAAGACAAGTGTGTATGGTTCGACGAATCCCTTCACGTTTACCACACAGAATTACATTCACATGATTTTGAAGATAGCTCACAAGAATGCCTGCCAAACACTAGATACCGATGTTAATATTTCTATTGAATTGTTCATTAAATCTGTTTGCACCGCTGCTGCGTGCACGATCAATGCAACGGGGAATAAGAAAAAGACAAATGACTGATATGACAAAGAGTGTGATCAAAAGAAGAAAAAACACTAGGGGGTTACTACGGAAATTCAAGCGCGCTTTAAAAAGAAAACACGTACAGAAAAAGGAGCTTATGTTATGGGAAAAAGAAGGTAAGTAAGTTAATGTTAAAGAGGAAACAAGAAGAGTTTGATTAGACAAGAGTATGTAAACTTAAAACAATCAGTTAGCGATCCAAAGTTATTTTGGGAAAATAATCGGTCTGTGTTATAATCGAACGGTGGTTATAAGCATTTCTGTCATGGTTTTGATTTGGATTTCCGGAGGAAACCATTGAGGTTAACGATGAAGATGAAATAACAGATGACCCGGACGCTTTGTTCAGTTTTAGTAAGCACTGGTCATCTCAGAACCGGAAAAAAGTGATGGTTCAGACAAACTTATCGGTGATATGTTGAAATATGCAAGCGAACACATTATTAATTCTTTGTGATTTATTTCAATAGGCTTTTTGATCCAGGTGTTTTTTCCAAATAAGTGGTCGAAATCTATGGTAGTACCGATATATTGGAAGAAGGCACAAACCTGCCAAATAACTATCGTGGCATCGCCTTAACAAGCGTTTTAAGTAAGGTGTATACATATATTCTAAATAAAACGACTTTCAAAGAGGGCAAAATTGAAAAAAAAAAAAAAAAAAAAAAAAAAAAAAAAGAAAAAAAGAAAGAAAAGAAAAGAAGAAAAGGCGGGATTCAGAGCAGGTTATAGTACTGTTGATAATATTTTACCCTGTATCCATTAGTGCAAAAGTTTATTCTAAAAGAAAAAAAGTCTAAATTGTATGTTGCTTTTGTGGACTTCAAAAGGGCGTTTGACTCTGTGAATAGAAAATCTCTATGGGCAGCCTTGAGAAAATGTGGTGTGAACGGAAAACTTTATAAAGATAAACGAAGTGTTCATGATTTTGTGTTTTGATGTCATTTCATTATCTGAGAGAAGCAGATCGATTGCGGTTAACAGTCAATCTAGAAAAAAAAAATGTGTGGTTATCTGAGCGCCAGCGAAAGATGTCCTATGAGAATGACGAAGTAAAGGGTACTGACTCTTAAAACGTTTAGGGGTGGTCTTTATTACTACGTTGAGCATGAGCAATTCCTTGTCAATGTGTAGCTAAAAAACAAACAAAAAACAAACGGAAAAAAAAAAAATGAATAAAAGTAAAAAAAAAAAAAAAGGGGGTGGGGGGGGGGGGGTGGGGGGGGTGACAGAAATACTCAAGTCATTCAGAAAACTTAACGCGATAGATACAGATTTGTTTTGGAAGCTGCTTGACACGCAAATTAAACACATTCTGACATATGCATCTGAAGTATAGGGACAAGAACGAGGAAGTAACCAAACTGAAAATGTTGATACGTTTCCAATAAAAAGATTTCTGAATATCCCCCTGCATACATTTAACAAGCTGTTGTAAGGAGAAACCGGGAGATATTCTTTGCGTATTACAACGACTGTGAAGTGAAGTGCATTAATTGGTCAAAACTGGTCAGACTCCCCATGCCAAGAGTATGTAGAGGTTGAAATGTGCAGGTGGCTGACCGAAAACGGTTTCGGTATTGTTTGGCTGCCCCAAGGAGTTGGTTACGAATATGGTTTTATGGCAGAATTCAACGACAGACTCCTTTCCTGTTTCAAGCAAAACTGGCGTGCAGAAATAGACGGTGGTGATAAATATAGATATTTCTGTTCCTTTAGAAGCATTTTTCAGGCAGAAAAGTACCGTACATAAGTTATGAATGTATGTGTCATGATGTATCTATGAGGACACTATGTGACATGCTACATGACTTTCTTTGATGTTTGTAAATACTGTCGCTGTTGTCCAGTGAAATACTTTCTTTATGTGTGCCTATTAAAAAAAAAAAAAATAAATAAACATATGGCATAGAGAGGGTTTTATCTGATTAAGATTGAGGGTTAGTGGTATGAAAAATTGTAAGCAAATAAGCCACTGAAGTTCAGATGACATGATCTGCTTATCTTGTAGAAGCGAGTGTGAAACTTTTTGGTATCAATGTACTGCTTATTCTGACAAACATAAAGGCACAGTGTGTTAAATTCGGTTTCATACAACCCAAATAGCTCAAGTATTGCTATGTTGTTGTCTAATCGTAAAGCAGGGGATGTAGAGGAATTGGCTAAATGTATAGCTGTAGCCGTATACGTGAGAAAGATCATTGAGCAACACACCGGTTCATTTCGGAATGATCGTGTGTGTGTGTGTGTGTGTGTGTGTGTGAGGGGAGAGGGAGAAGGGACGGCGCAAGGTGTGTGTGTGGTGTGTGGGGGGGGGGGGGGGGGGGGGGTGAAGGGGATGGGGGTGGGACGAAAGGAGAAGGAACGGTGGACGAGAAGGAACGGTGGAGACGCGTGTTTGAGTGAGTATGTGTTCATGTGAAATTTCATCTTCTCTCTCTCTCTCTCTGTCTGTCTGGCGCTGGCTGGCTGGCTTTGTCTTGTTGTCTCTGTGGTGTGTGTGTGTGTGTGTGTGTGTGTGTGTGTCTCTGTCTGTCTGTCTGTCTGTCTGTCTGTCTGTCTCTCTCTCTCTCTCTCTCTCTCTCTCTCTCTCTCTCTCTCTCTCTCTCTCTTCTTGAGTATATGCGCGCGCGCGCACACACACACACACAACGTGTGTGTGTGTGTGTGTGTGTGTGTGTGTGTGTGTGTGTGTGTGTGTGTGTGTGTTCAGTCTTATCATTAGTGTGTGTCTTTGTGCGTATATGTATGTTATGTTTATAATTATGTGAATGCACGTGCGCGTATAATTGTGTGTGTGTGTGTGTGTGTGTGTGTGTGTGTGTGTGCGCGCGCGCGCGCGCGCGCGTGCGCTCGCGCGGGCGTGTGTGTGTGTGTGTGTGTGTGTTGTGTGCGCGCGCGCGCTGTGTGTGTCTCTGTTTCTCTGTGTATGTGTGTGCGTGTGTGCGCGCGCGCGCGTGCATGCGTGTGTGTGTGTGCTTGTTTCTTTCTTTCTTTGTTGTGTGTGTGTGTGTGTGTGTGTGTGTGTGTGTGTGGTGTGTGTGTGTGTGTGTGTGTGTGTGTGTGTTTGTGTGTGCTCGAAACATATGCCGGGGTGTGTGTGTGTGTGTGTGTGTGTGTGTGTGTGTGTGTGTGTGTCGATGCTAGATGGATAACAGTAACATAGTCATAATGATGAAGACAGACATGTTCGAATGAACCCAGATGTTGCATTTATTTTCATTTCAATCGTATCTGAGACATACCATCATTTTCTGCTATGGACACAGAATGTTTGTTTCTACATCTCTTCGGAGCCACCTTATCCATGGCAAACAAAATCCGTCTGAATAGCCTCGTCTCGAGCGAAATAAACTGTAACAATAATTAGTCAATAACAACACTTTTTGCGACAAAAACAAATGGAGGTTTGGTTACAGTATCCTTACGTCAGTATTTAAGGCAATCGTTTTGAATATTTAATTTTAGTGCAAAAACTACGCTTTTGAGAGGTTGTCAGACAACAAAAACTGAAAAGAGCATGGTAACGTTCTTTAGAATCAGTTGTCTGACAATTCTAAACATAATTTGCCACCTACTTTTTATTTTGGCCTTTTTGTGAAATTTGTTCTAGTCTAAAAACAGTCCGATTTTCTCATCGTGCTCCTGTACCAGTTGATAATATGCACCGTGTTGATATCTAGACTGAAGAATCGGATGAAGACAATGTCTGTTGTGGCAACATGGTTCTCTGTGGACGCTAGTAACGACTGGTTTGGAGCCATGTTCCTGCTATGTTTACATTTGACAGCCGACGCACACACACTGCGCACGGAATAGTAGAATTATGAGTAACTTATGTGCAGGGCAACGCACGCACTGCGCACGCACTGCATACGAATTAGTGGATTTTCTGCTTTACACCATGCACACATTCTCTCGCTCTGTCTTGCTTATCATGGGTGAAAAATGACCGAAGCAAACTCGACTTTCCTCTGAATTCTCTGCACCCTTGTTATCACCCCCACAGAGACGAAAAAGACGCCAGTGAAGACAAAATTCAGGAGACCGAGTCTGAGACAAGATGGAACTTCCATCTGAACGGAACCAAAATCCTGATATATTTGGTCACTGTGATTCTCGTGTCTATCCTCAATCTAGCAGCAGGCGAAGAAGGTGCTTTGACCAGATCCCAAAATATTCAAATAAAGAATCCAAGGATTTTAACTCTCTCTCTCTCTCTCTCTCTCTCTCTCTCTCTCACACACACACACACACTCACACACACACACACACACACACACACATACACAGAGAAAGAGAAAGAGGGGAGGGAAAAGAGAAAGAGAGAGAGAGAGAGAGAGAGAGAGAGAGAGAGAGAGAGAGAGAGGAGTGCAGACCTCTGCTGAAGTTGGTATATTAGTCTTTGTCATTTCTTCTTCTTCTTCTTTCTTCTTCTTCTTCTTCTTTCATTAGGCGGCCAACATCGTTATTTTGATGATTATGTCGCACCAAAGGTAGGTTGCATTTCTAGCGCAGTAGAGAGGGAGTCGGTAAGATAGGGGGAGGGGGGGGGGGGGTGTATTTGGACAGGTGGCAGCGACGGGCGTGGAGGGGGGGGAGGTGGGAGGTGGGGGGGGGGGGGGGAGTAGGGGGGGGGGGGGGGGGGGGGGGGGGGGGGGGGGGGGCTGGGGGTGTAGGGAGGACTTGATGGTTGATGTGTACAGGTGAGACCAGCCTGGACTTGAAAGAATCCAACGTATCGGCCGTCACGACCCTCTGAGGCAGTCTATCCAATCCAGGATAATCCTTGGGAAAAAAGACATCTGTCAATATTTGGTTCTGTATTTGTTTCTTCTTCTTCTTCTTCTTCAGTTCAATTCATGCGTAGTGTGGTCTCAAAACTTAACGGGTTGAGGTTAGCGTATATGGACTAGTCCGCACACAGTGATGCCCCTTTGATGAAACGGAAACTGAAACTTCTTCCTCTCTGTTTCTCCTTCGTCCTCTTCCTCTTCTTCCCCTTCTTCTGCCTCCTCCTCCTCCTCCTCCTCCTCCTCCTCCTTCTCCTCTTCTT
Organism: Conus betulinus; assembly: GCA_016801955.1. NCBI lineage: Eukaryota > Metazoa > Mollusca > Gastropoda > Neogastropoda > Conidae > Conus > Conus betulinus. The sequence continues at coordinate 17,836 of JADBJO010017089.1, read as the reverse complement.
CTTCTTCTTCTTCCTCCTCCTCCTCCTCCTCCTCCTGCTCTTCTTCTCTTCTTCTTCTTCTCTCAGCCTAGTTCTTTTTTGCGCCGTACGTTGACTTGCTTTGTGCAGGCTTCAAACAGTTTGTTGGTGCATTTGTACATTACGTTTTAGAAAGTATTCCGCTAACGTCGGAATAATACGTCAGTATCGGAAAAAAAAAAAAAAAAAAAAAATGAACAAAAAAGTTCTCTTTAAGTCTAACTTGGGTTCCGAGTCTTGAAAATAGAAATATCAAAGGTCCTTCTCTATCAATTTTTAGACAATTACCGCTGATTCGTATGATGTTCTTTGACTTCG
>JADBJO010017089.1:0-12500 GCA_016801955.1 Conus betulinus | reverse complement strand
GGAATCTACATCAAGTGATAAGCTTGGATTTCTATGATATAATCTCCCCTGATCCACTCTGGCGAGTCATGCCTGAGATGTAAGCTACCTTATGTTTGTCGTGTGATTAGTTGTTTTCGTTCTCTTTATTCATACATTTATTTACAAATTTATTTATGTATTTGTTTATTCATCGATTTATTTTGTAGAGGAACATGAACCGCTGGCGACAGACAGTGTAGAGAGACCTCAGACGTTGACAGAGGATGGAGTGACACTAGCAGACTGGCCGAGGACCGTGCACAGTGGAGCGCCTTGACTGCCTCATGCATCGCAAGACGCGGGAGCATCTAAGTCTTGGTAAGTGAACATGAACCGCACTGGCTTCCATCATTTTTTATGTGCATTCAGATGGCTCGTGTTGAGCTGTTGTGCAAGAACATGAACAAAATAAAGAGATCAAGATAACCAGTCGTCAGGCTTGGAGTCAGTCTGTGCCTTCTGTCCCCGAGCAATTTGAAAAAGAACCAAAATTCTGGACAGATTTTATTTTGATCTTAGAATGGTTTCAAGCGATTTGCACTCGTCGCGACCCACACTCGTTTTGTATGATCGTCGAAGCGCCGCGCTTTTTTTTTTTTTTTGTGAGTGAAAACGCCCGACGATCCTTTACACCAATCAGAGAGGATATTCATTAGTTTTGTGCATGAGGGCAAAAATTATGCTTTGCATTTATCGAAGAAAAAAAAAATCACCTTTTAGACAGCATTAATCTTGCTCAGATCAAAGATGAAGCAGATTTGAAATGGAAAGAAGCTGAATTATGAGCAAGGTTCTGTTTGTCCGTGATCCGTGATGGGTGAGATTACGTCCTGTTGGCCAGAGGTCTTAAGGTCTGTCTTCGGGGCCACCAGGCGGCCTTCCTCGTACAGGTAGTAATGGTCCTGTGCCACGTGAGGCCACCTCAAACAGTGAGAGGGACGAAAGTTGCAGGAGCGCTGCACAAGTCCCTTCTATTCTGCGGTTCACACAGACTACAGCCGAAAGGGCAATTTTTCAGCCAAACCCCATGAGGAGTGCCCCCATACCCGGCTGGAAAGCATGGTATCCCAGGCCACGGTAATTGTAGTCAAGTTTACAGTTCAGCCTGAAAAAAAACCCAAGGCATATGGCACGCCTAACTGAAGAAATACAAGGGGGGGACTGCCTATACAACACCGCTGCTGAACCGAAGTCACTTCCGTGTGTTTAGTGGCGCTGTTCTGAGTCAGAATACGCAATCAGTTAAATGAAGACTGACGACAGTAGCTCAGTGGTTTAGTCGCAGAATCAGAGTGAGCGTGCATCGGCCATATCCGGAGGGCGCTCGTGGCTGATCTCAAGTGCACGTAGTGTATGTCCGCAGTGTATGTCCGCAGCTGTTTGTCACAGCTCGTCAATAAAGGGAAGCAATTTCTAGAACAACTGATAAACTTGGACTTCTATCACTCCCTGAATCACGTTGGCGAGTCACGTGTAATGGCTGCCGTCTACAGTAGTATGCTTGTTGTGTGGTTAGTTGTATTTGTTCTCTTTATTTAAGCTTATTGGTCTCTCCCTTTATTCATTCATTTATTTATTTTGTTTGTGTGTTCATTTAGGCTATTTATTCATTCATCGATTCATTTTGTAGAGAAACATGAACCGTACTGGCTTCTGCCATTTATCATGTGAATTATGACAGCTCGGGTTGAGCGTCGTGCAAGCACATAAACAAAATAAAGAGATCGAGATCTGTCATTCGGTCAGGATTGGAGTCAGTCTGTGCCTTTTGTCCCGAGCAATTTGAAAAAGAAAGAAAAAAAAAAAAAAAAAAAACAACTCCTGGACATATTTTGTGCTTGATCTTAAAACAGTTGCAAGCGATTGCATTTGTTGCGAACTACACTTGTGTTCAAGCTACGCGACTTTTGCGAGTAAAAATGCCGACCATTCTTTTTACCAATCAGAGAGGACGTTAGTGTTTTTCTATACATGAGGACAAAAAACAATGGTTCGGCATCTGGAACTGGATCTCGATACACACGTCGCTGGAACCAACTTGATTATAACGCGACGGAATTATTCGAAGAGCTTTTCTTTTGCACTGTCAGAACAGCATTAATCTTGTTAATCACAGCAAAGTTGAAGCTGATTGTAAGCGGAAAGAAACTGAATTATGTACAAGATTGATGCGTTGGACTTCATCATGGCTTTTTTTCGTGTCCGTCTTATATATAAACATCGATATAATTATGTGTCGGGTTACCTGATTCTTCGAATTCTTCAGCTCCCTTGAGATTGGTTCAAAGAGTCCGCGGCGACAGACGAGTTTCGTTTCAGCACAAAGCATACATGAGAAAGAAAGAACTGGATGAGAACGCTACTGTAGAAACAAGCAATCGTGTGTGTGCTGTGCTGTGTGTGTGTGTGTGTGTGTGTGTGTGTGTGTGTGTGAGTGAGAGAGAGAGAGAGAGAGAGAGAGAGAGAGAGAGAGAGAGAGAGAGAGAGAGAGAGAGATACAGACACACGTGACACAGTGTGTGTGTGAGTGTGTGTGTGTGTGTGTGTGTGTGTGTGTGTGTGTGTGTGTGTGTGAAAAGAGAAAGCGAGAGAGAGAGAGAGAGAGAGTGTGTGTGTGTGTGTGTGTGTGTGTGTGTGTGTGTGTGTGTGTGTGTGAGCGCACACGCGTGCGCGCATCGCGCGCGCGCGCGCGCGCGCGTGTGTGTGTGTGTGTGTGTGAGTGGTGGTGGTGGTATGTGTTCGTGTATGCATGCATGCGTGTGCATGCGACTGTGTGTGTGTGTGTGTGTGTGTGTGTGCGCGCGCGTGCGCGCGTGCAGGCATATACACATGTACATTCACGTGTGCATGTGCGAGCATTTTTGCGTGTGTATATGCGTGTATGTGTATGTGTGCGTTCTTTTTTTGTTTAAATGGAGAAGAAACAAGATGCAAAGCATATAAACGTACTCCCAGTTTATCCTGAATATCGCGTCATACATTCCATAAACAGGAAAAAAACGTCTTGGTCTGGCGTAACCGTTAATAATGGCTATTCTGGTAAACATCAGCCATCATTTGTGACCTATAATGAACATACTTACAATTTTTCAGAAATTGGCCACGTACTTCCTGAGATAATCCAAGAAGAATAAAAACCGTTAGGGGCCGTTATAGCCATTAGTAACGGCTATAACGGTAAAACTAAAACATCGGGCATCATCTTTGAACCATAATGAACATACGTACAAATTTTCAGAAAGATCGGCCACGTACTTTTTGAGATATTCCATAAAAAAAGAAAAAACCGTTATGGACCGTTAAAAGCTGTTTGTAACGGCTATAACGGTAAAAACTAAAACATCCGGCATCATCCATGACCCATAATGAACATACCTGCTAATTTTCACAAAGATCGGCCTAGTACTTTCTCAGATATTCCATGAAGAAGAAAAACTGTTACAGGCCGTCACAGCCGTTAGTAACGGCTATAATGGTAAAATCAAACATCGGGCATTATTCGTAACCCATACTGAACGTACATGCTAATTTTCACAAAGATCGGCCATGTACTTTCTGAGATATTCCATAAAAAAATAAGAAAAACCGTTACAGGCCGTTACAGCCGTTAGTAACGGCTATAAGGGTAAACTAAAACATCGGGCATTATTCGTGACCCATAATGAACATACCAACAAATTTTCAGAAAGATCGGCCAAGCACTTCCAGAGATATTCCATAAATAAGGAAAACCGTTACAGGCCGTTACAGCCGTTAGTAACGGCTATAACGGGGTAAAATAAAACAACGGGCATCATCCGTGACCCATAATGAACATACCTGCTATTTTTCTCAAAGATCGGCCAAGTACTTTCGGAGATATTCCATAGAGAAGAAAAAAACCGTTACAGGCCGTTACAGCTGTTAGTAACGGATACAACGGTAAACTAAAAAATCGTGCATTATTCGTGACCCATAATGAACATACCTACAAATTTTCAGAAAGATCGGCCAAGTACTGTCGAGATATATTCCATAAAGAAGGAAAACCCGTTACAGGCCGTTACAGCCGTTAGTAACGGGCTATAACGTGGTAAACTAAAACATCGGGCATCATCCATGACCCATAAGGAACATACCTGCTAACTTTCATAAAGATCGGACAAGTACTTTCGGAGATATTCCATAAAGAAGAAAAACCGTTTACAGGCCGTTACAGCCGTTAATAACGGATAACGGTAAACTAAAACGTCATGCATGATCCGTGAACCATAATGAACATACCTACAAATTTTCAGAAAGATCGGCCAAGTACTTTCGGAGATATTCTATAAAAGAAGAAAAACGTTACATGCCGTTAAAGCCGTTAGTAACGGCTATAACGGGGTAAACTAAAACATCGGGCATCATCGGTGACCCAGAATGAACATACCTGCTAATTTTCATAAAGATCGGACAAGTACTTTCGGAGATATTCCATAAAGAAGGAGAATCGTTACAGGCCGTTACAGCCGTAAGTAACGGCTATAACGGTGTAAACTAAAACTAAAACATCGGGCATCATCCGTGGCCCCATAATGAACAAACCTGCTAATTTTCATAAAGATCGGACAAGTACTTTCGGAGATATTCGATAAAGAAGAAAAACCGTTACAGGCCGTTACAGCCATTAGTAACGGCTATAACGGTAAACTAAAACATCGTGCATTATTCGTGACCCATAATGAACATACTTACAAATTTTCCGAAAGATCGGTCAAGTACTTTCTGAGATATTTTCATAAAGAAGAAAAAACCGTTACAGGCCGTTACAGCCGTTAGTAACGGCTATAACGGGGTAAAACTAAAACATCGGGCATCATCCGTGACCCATAATGAACATACCTGCTAATTTTCACAAAGATCGACCAAGTACTTTCGGAGATATTCCATAAAGAAGAAAACACCGTTACAGGCCGTTACAGCCGTTAGTAACGGCTATAGCGCTAAAGTAAAACATTGGGCATTATTTTTGACCTGTAATGAATATACCTAAAAATTTTCAGAAAGATCGGCCCAGTAGTTTTGTCTGGAGCGAGTGGAACACATTTTTTTCACCACGGACACACAGACACACAGACAGCATTTCCCATTCTAAAGTACTCCCTGTTCTAAAGAACTGGGAGTACAAATAAAAAGAGAGGGATGACTTACTTTTTTTTTCTGTGTGACATTACAATAGGTCATACTCACACAGTCACGCACACACACACACACACCGCGCGCGCACGCACACACATACACACACGCACGCACACACAAACACACACGCACGCACGCACACACGCATACACACTCATACTCACACACGTACGCACGCACGCGCACACACACACGCGCGCGCGCGCGCGCACGCACACTATAACTTGAAAGAGACAGACAGACAGACAGACAGACAGAGACAGGTACAGAGAGAGAGGTAGTGTCAAGCAGGCACTGCAGAAGACTGCGTAGGTAAAGTCCCTTGAACCTGCGCAGTATGGTTATCTGTCATATCTTTGTTTTGGCCAAAGGCCATGACCATCATAATACACAAAACCGATTTCTTTTTCTTTCCTTTTGTCTCTCTCTCTCTCTCTCTCTCTCTCTCTCTCTCTCTCTCTCTCTCTCTCTCTCTCTCTCTCTCTCTCTCTCTCAAAAGCCACTCGTCCCATAAAATCATTGAGACTATGTTTACAAAGGTGCGCTGTGTCCAATGTACAAAATCATAATTCCGTCTATAAGTGAATAAGCACACAAATGCGCGCACGCTCACACACACACACACACACACACACACACACACACACACACACACACACACACACACACACACACACACACACACACACACACACACACACGTGCGTATGCGCACACACGCGCGCGCAGGCAAACAGGCACACACACACACACACACACACACACACACACACACACACACACACACACACACACACACACACACGCACGCACGCACACACGCACGCACGGAACTCGTGCGCGCGCACACGCATGCACGCACGCACGCACGCGCGTACACACACACACACACACACACACACACACACACACACACACACATGAGAAACAGAGGTAAGTGGCTGGCTTATCTGGTACACAAAGAAGTGGGAAAACAAAGAATGAGTGGACAGAGAGAGAGAGAGAGAGAGAGAGAGAGAGAGAGAGAGAGAGAGAGAGAGAGAGAGAGATTTTGGTCAACTCTGAGTCGTGAGAATATGACTGGCGAATGATCAGTTAGACTAGAAAGATTTTCCAGACATACCAATAAACAAACAAACAAAAAATAAATAAATGAATAAATGCGTAAAAAAATGAGCGAATAAATAAATATATAAAAAAAAAATGAAAAAGTGAAATCCCTGCAACAACAAGAGGGGAAAAAAAAGGTCTTGCAATACATGAACGCTGTCTACGTTGGGAAAATGCACATTTTATCACAAAGATTATCAGCTCAACTGATCTCTTAAATCTGACACGTGTTGGTTTTCTTCCACCAACAGGACGTTTGTGGTTAGATATTCGAGGGGGAAAGAAGAAGACTAAGAGTCGAGAGTGAACTAGAGCGGTGGTGGAAGGGGTGGGCGGGTGGGGAGAAGAGAAACCTGTGAGGAAGACAAGGCTGAAAGAAGAAGCAGAAGAAGAAGAAGACAGAATAGACGCAGAAGGAGAAATATAAAGGATACAAGGAAGTCTAAAAATTAATAAGAAGTGAGAGAAGAAGAAGATAATGACGACGAGGAAGAAGAAAAGAAGAAATAGTAGTAGTAGATGGTGATGATGATGATGACGACGAAAGACGAACGACGACGACGACAACGACGATGATCATGATGAATGAATAAATGAGTAACTGAATGAAGGAATGAGTGAGTAAATGAACGACTAATAAATGAAGAAGAGGAAGCGGAAGAAGAAAACGAAGAAGTAGTAGAAGAAAAACAAGGAGGGGGACGAGGAGGAGGGAGGAGGAAGAAGAAGAGTAGAGAAGAAGAAGAGAAACGAGGAGAAAGAAGGTAATGATGATGATGATGATGATGATGATGACTACGATGATGATGATGATGATGATGATGATGATGATGATGATGATGGTGATAATAGTAGTGACTACGACAACGACGAAGACAAAGGAGATGAAGGGAAAAAAAGGAGGAGGAAAAAGAGTGAGATCAATAACTAATACCAGGTGCACACTTCGACCAGGAGGTCTCCGGAACCGCCCAGGGACTCCGACCATGAGGTAAACTCCAAGAAATAATGCATGAACCAGCAGGCTGAAAGGCTGGCACGAAGACCACAGGACGTTGGTTGGAATGGAGCAGGAAGAAAGGCGCACAGGGCTGGAACAATGGAACGTGACGCAGTAAGTTGGTGGACTGTATGTACTCCGTTGTTCAAAGTCTCAGGACGTCTGTTTTCCGGTTTCTCCCTCTTCAATTTATCATGCTTCTTATTTCCTTCAGTGGACTGATGTCCACCCCTTTCGCTTCCGCTCTTTCTTTTTCTCTCTGTCTCTCTCTTTCTGTGTGTCTCTGTCTGTCTGTCTGTCTGTCTCTCTCTCTCTCTCTCCCCTCCCCTCCCTTTGCACCATCCTCTCTCTCATTGTGTCTGTCTCTCTTCCCTCTTTTCCCCTCTCTCTCTCTCTGTCTCTGTATATATCTCTCTCTGTCTTTCTCTCTCTCTCTCTCTTCCTGTTTTCGCTTTATTACATTTTCTATACCCCTGCACCTTCCCCCATCTGCTTTCTCTGTCTCTCTGCATGCCTGTCTGTCTGTCTGTCTGTCTCTGTCTACGTCTGTCTGTCTGTCTGCCTCTGTCTGTCTGCCTGTCGCTGTCTCTGCCTGTGTCTCTCTCACCCAACTTAAATCACCCTCTCTCTTTCTCTTCCTTTGTCTGTCTGTCTCCTGTCTTCCCTTACGTCTCTCTTTCTCATCCTATCTTCGCTTAATATCATTTTCTCTACCCCACACCCTACCTCATATTCTCTCTCTCCCTCCCTCTCTCTCTCTCTCTCTCTCTCCCACCCCTCCCCTCACAATTCATACCTCCATAATTTTCGTTCTTTCACACTTCTATAATTTTCCTCCTTATTTTTTCTTTCTTCTTTTTTTCCTTGCACATTCTCTTTCATATTCTAACGTACGTGTGTGTGTGTGTGTGTGTGTGTGTGTGTGTGTGTGTGTGTGTGTGTGTGTGTGTGTGTTTTTAACTCGTTTTCGCCCTTTACTTTCTTGATTATCTCTCTTTAACCGGAATTGTTTCACTTCTCTCTCTCTCTCTCTCACTTTTTTTTTAAAAAACATGCTGAATTCCCTGACAGGAGGTGGTTAGGGGTCGGTGGAATCTGGAATTTGCGCGTCCACCGAGGAAGGTAGGTAGGGTAATGATATTGTACAGCACAACAGCTGTTCCGCTCTCCTGTCTGTCACGAGAGCCCACTTTTCCCCCTAACTACACCGATCCCCAGGTGGGCGGGTGCACGGAGAGGAGGAGGAAGAGAAGGAGCAGCAGGAGGAAAGGATGGGGGATAGGGAATGTGGTGGTGTGTGTGTGTGTGTGGGGGGGGGGGGGGGGGGGGACATTGCAGGGCCGGGATGGGGAAGGAGGGGTGTGGCGGTGGACGTGACGTAGGTAGGTGTGCGTGCGATCCCTTTCATCGATAGCGACCAAGCTGTTTTCACCAGCAGGATGACCGGCGAAGTTATCGACCCGTCCCCGTCTGGTGTCGACTGTCTTGTGCATGATATGAGGGTTGTGTGTGTGTGTGTGTGTGTGTGTGGGGGGGGGGGGGGGGGGGGGGGGGGGGGGGGGGCTGGGGCTGACACGAAGTAACGAAATTGAAGAAGTTGGTTGGGTTGGTTGGTTAGGTTGGTTGGTGGATGGGTTGGGTGGGTTTGTTGGTTGGTTGGTTGGGTGGGTGGTTGGATGGGTGGGTGGTTGGATGGTGGGTGGGTTGGTTGGTTACTAGTTGGTTGGTTGTGTTCGGTGTGAGAAAATTCATGCGGTCACGACCCAAGCTCTTGTTCAGTATTGATCGGAATGGTGTGTGTGTGTGTGTGTGTGTGTGTGTTTTGTGTGTGTGTGTTTGCGCGCGCGCACGCGCGCGTGTGTGTGTATGTGTGTGTGTGTGTGTGTGTGTGTGCGTGCGTGTGCGCGCGTAGCATAGTACCGAATAAGGAACAAGGAGAGGGAAGGGTAGAGGTGAGCTGAAGGGAAAAGGAAGGGCTGGATGGGAATGTGAGGGCAGATGGGAGGAGGAAGGGGAAGGATGGAGGAAGGCGGGGGGGGGGGGGGGGGGGGGGGGTGCAGAAGATGTTGCAGTGAGAACAGGCTATTACCTGTGTATGTGTGCGTGCGTGTGTGCGTGCATGAATGGGAATGTGTGTGTGTGTGTGTGTGTGTGTGTCTGAATAGTTTGTGTGTGTGTGTGTGTGTGTGTGTGTGTGTGTGCGCGCGCGCGCGCGCGCGCGTCCGTGTTGGTGCGTTTACCTCACAGTGAAAAGAAAACTTGCGCTAAACTACACTTTTTATGGAATAGGAGACCAGAGTACCAAGGTTTACAAAAAAAAGTTATTAAAAATGTATCCCTTTCCCCACCTGGATCCTAATTATATAAACGAATAGATAAACTAGTAACAATGGACAATTGAATTACCAAATCAATAAATTAACAATTTTACAAATAAATACTCAGTGAACTATGCAATAAACCTTACATACAGATTGAAGAACAGAATAATTGTTAAGTATGCTAGATAAAGACAAAGGAGTCGATCCATCAGTGAAACCATCAATACCCAATTTCTTAAAAATGTCTTTTGTTTTTGAACAACGTGTCAATATATGATTGACACTTAAGGATTCACCGCACATACATCTGACATTGTTACAATATTTTTTTTTTGATTGAATTTAAAACGAAGTCTATGAATAAGACTCTCAAATCTCTCTAGATGAGCAAATAAAACGCTTGGATGGTCTGTTTTTGTTGTCTCTGTCATGTTGATTAAAACAATTACGACTATACTGTATGTCTGTATTTAACAATAAGATTTTAGCGTTTTCGTGAGATTTTCTATTAATGATTGAATAGCATTCTGTTAAATCTAATGGAACATTAACGGACACAGCATCATTACTATTTTGGGCTGCTTGTTTTGCAGCTCGATCTACTCTTTCGTTTCCATTTATGCCGCAGTGAGAAGGCACCCAGCAAAAAGTCACAGTAATTCCTTTGATTGAAAGAAGGTGTATTAAATGATTATTTCAATTATCATATCTTGGCGTATGCGTGAATTGGGCGACTTTATCGAAAGAAGAGCTGCTTTCGAATCCGCACATATTAAAAGTTGACTGTTGTTAATGGGAAAAGTTAGTATGAAATCCAAGGACTTCAATATAGCAAATAGTTCTGCACTGTATATAGATAAGTTGTTACCAAGACAAAATAACTTTTGAATGTGTAAACTAGGGATTACGAAGGCTGCTCCTGAATTTGAATTATCAAGCACTGAACCATCCGTATATATTTTTTAAATGATTATTGTAATTATTTTCTAAATGAGAGCATACGTGAGTTTTTAAAAGATTAGGTGAGTCATTTTTTGATAAATCTGTGTATTCTGTATCAAAGATTGCTGTTGATTGTTCCCATTTTGGCACTGGAGAAAACGTTGGATTTTTAGCAATGTTATTTTGATCTATATTAGTTTTACTCAGAAGATCGCACGAATAAGCACAGATAGATTTTGTTGAGAGTATGTTTTTTGCAGAGCACGCTTTCCAAAGTCCTTTTTCGAATCTAAGCATACCTCTTGAGAACAAAAATTTTTTTGTGAGAAACTTTTCAAAACAAACTTTGAAGCAGAAGCTTTTCGGAAGTCTGTGAGTGGTAAAAAACACCTACCTCATTGTATGTCCCTAAATTTGATGTATGTGTGGGGACTCCAAGGGCAATTTTATAAGCTTTGCAATCAACACTTTGAAGTTTATTTAAAAGATGTTGAGGTGCATTAAAGAAAACTTCTTGAGCATAGCAAAGTCTTGAACGAACTAAAGCATTTGCTAAGATGGTTAATGTTTTAGAATCTTGAGCCCAGGATTGTTTTATAATTTTAAGGAAGTTTAAGCTTTTCCTTGCTTTGTTTAGAATGTAATCAATGTGAGCATTCCACGTAAGTTTGCTACTTACTATGACTCCTAGAAATTTTAACGTTTTTTTTAACATAGTTTAAAATTATACCATCCAATGTAAATTTTGGTAGCTTTTCTGGATCATAACCAGAGTTGAAGAGCATCATGTGAGTTTTTTTCTGTTGAAAGGGAAAGCCCATTTTCATGTAAGAATTTGTTTTTATTTTATTGAGCTCATGCTGGTATTTGATTTTGATGTAATTCAGAGATCGTAGAGAAGTATGGCGTTTCATAGTTACTTTCACCCATAAACATATGTCGTCAGCAAACTGAGCTAATTCTGTATCTTTTGAGAGACCTTTTGGTAGATCATAAATCAGAATGTTGAATAACATTGGTGAAATTACAGAACCTTGGGTAGACCCCATCTGTAAAGGCCTAGGGATTGAATAAGTATTTCCTATTCGTGTTTGAATAGACCGGCAATGAAGGAACTCTTGAATATAATTAAACATATTACCATTAATACCAATATTCTTAATTTTATACAGCAAACGCTTGTGCCATACATGTTCGTAGGCCTTACGAATGTCAAAAAATGTGGCTAATATGTTCTTGCGACGTGCAAATTGATGTTTTACCTGGGTAGAAAGTTTAACCAAGTGTTCAATTGTGGATCTACCTGTTTGAAATCCAGCTTGATTGATAGGAATTATGTTATGTTTATTGCAATGGTGAACTAATCTTTTTAATATAATTTTTTTCCATTAATTTACATGTGTTTGATGTTAAAAGCAATGGGGCGATAACTACTTATATCTTTCATAGGTTTTCCCTTCTTATGAATTGGAACAACAATAGATTGTTTCCAAATCATAGGCATTTTTCCCTTTTCCCAACAACATTTCTGAAAAAACGAAGAGGAGGAAAAATGTATTACATTTTGTGGAAGATGATTAAGGATTTCATTAGATATGCCATCTAAACCCACTGATGTCTTACTGTTTAAATTACTTAAACATTCTTTAACTTCTTGAATTGTTATTGGAGTATTTAGGTAATGATCTTCAATTGGATTTGGTTTATTATAAATGTCTTTATTTTCTTCATTTTTTTCTCGATAATTTTTATTTTCAGTTGATAGATTTTCTTTGCTGCTATTTTTAGCAAACAAGTCAGCAAATGCCTCAGCTTTATCAAAATTAGATGGAAATTCACAATTGGTAAGATGAACAGGACAATTTGGTAGATTAATTCCACTTTTCATTGTTTTTAATTTTGTCCAAACTTTTTTGAATATCTTTAAAGTTTGATACATTATTTTC